>BLKR01005217.1:0-86144 GCA_011170035.1 Teleogryllus occipitalis
ACTTTGGGCATCCCCATGTTTTTCGGTTTTTGAATGTACTCGTCGCTTCGGGCGCATGCGATCAGGTGTCTGTTCAGGTTTTGGGAAATCCGCCACCTTAAAACACACCTTACACCACCTTGCGTCATTTGAATGCATGTAACTTCGTTTGAAACCCGATTCGCTCTACACGTTCTCCATCTGCTGCCAAATATTCAGAGGATCTCCGCCTTTTCGTAGGAAGGTCAACAGTCCTTCGAGCACCGATAAATATGTAAATGAATTTAATGCTCGGTTTTCAAAAGAAAACAAATGTACCCACTTCTCGCTTGCACTTTTGTAAGAATATACTTTTATTCTTTTAAAATGTTTTTGTGAATTGCGACATTTACATAACATATATCGAAAATTATAAGTCTCAATAGTTATTTATCACGGCTCTGATCTACATTTATTTCTTTGTGAGTAACTATTTTCTTTTTCGAGTACAATTTTATAATTAGATTAGAAGACTGTCCTGGAAATTCACTTCTTAACAACAAAATTCGAAACATAACTTCCGGAGCATTTACTATGAACAGTAATCAGTAGGGCCCGGATAATTATGTAATAACATATTTTCCTAACGTAACTCTGACAAGTCGAATCAACGATATATTCACGTTTCATATCGGTTAGTGCCAAAAAACGTCGACTTTTTAGTATATATTTTTACATACTTTACCCGAAAGTACATATATTTACATACTTTACTCCAAAGAACATATTTTGTCATTTTACTGCAATTTTTTATTTAATTATTCATGTTTTTCTATATGTATTAGATAAGGAATCTTCCAGACAAACAATGCAGGATTGTCAAACATTTTTGCTGCCTCCTCTCTAAAATACCTCTATTGCATCGCGTTGAAATAAGTCAGTTCATAAATATTGACGGAATTGTAAATAAGAGGGCAAGGCGACGACACAATCCATAGCTTCTGATGTGTTTGTTTTCAGCGCGAGTAACGCAGCGAACAGAGAGGAAGTTTGGTTTGTGAAAATGATTCGTTTAGCAGGTGTTATCCCGCAACCACCTCGCATTTTTCAGCGATCTCCCTTGACCTTGATACCCTTCACCAGAAACAACACACACCAGCCAGACCAGAGGCGCCTTTCTTGTTGTTACCGAGATCGCTGTAAATAATAGGATAATGAGGAGAATAATGTTTAATAATGATCTTTATGCTAATGAAACAGTACAATATGCACTAAGATCAAAGTATTTTAATAAAATAGAATTGATATAACGATAATTAATGTTAAATATTTCTTACTTTATTATAATACGTATATTATAATACATATATATGTCCATGTTTTCCCTCTTTTTATTACATAATAATCCGGGCCCTAGAAATCAGTAATACAGTGAGTAATAATAAGGAATAAAGTAAGAACATGAGCACAGAGTAATAATAAAAATCTTGTTAAAGACATTTTATGGAAAACAGAATAATGTAAATATAAATAATTTATACATCGGGGTGATAGGAAACAGTAATAATCAACAACTAATTTTCCACGACCTACACAAGAGCAGTCCAGATGCGCGAACTAACCGCCCTTGCACGTCTCCCTCGCGGCCGGGTCGTCTGAAATGATTTCAACATCTGGATTCCAATCACCTACTTGACCCTCCGCTGGCTCCGGGTCGTTTCGCGCTTCCGCTGGCGCTGCAACCCTCCTGTGACTCAGCCCGACCGCCACCAGCCACCCCATTGTCAGCGCGAGCATTAAACTAACATTTGCTCCCTGGCGGTGACGACCCCGCCGCCGCCTCCGGGTGCCCGACCAACGCGCACAGAGAGCGCAGTGGGGAGGCTGGCAGCGAGCGAAGTCAGGGACGAAGAGGGAACGGGCGATGACAGAGCCGGTGGGGGAGGTGACATTGTCGCCGGCAGTTCACAGAAAAAATGAGGGTGGGGATCTGAGAGAAATCTGAGAGGGTGAATATGAGGTTGAAAGTTAGGGGTTGGCATGGGTAGATTTAAATGAGATGATGATTAATTCGTAACCATCTGTACCCAAACTAGGAATGGAGAATGAGGTGAATAATAATAAAAGCGTGGTTAAGTGAAAAGCTAGAAACACTGTTGTGGTAAGATTTGATCACGACATTTTGGCCAACGAGTAAGCGCCACATTTCTCGATATCAAAGTGCATGTGATGCCACCATTCCCTTAACTGAGTAGCAGTGACCGAGATCGAAGCAAATGAGAGGAGACAATGCATGGAAAGATGTGTTTATGTGAATAGAAAAGCTGGAGAAGACAGTGTGGAATTGGGATTGCGGAACGACTAGAAACTGTGCCTCAAATATTCATTCTCCAGCGCAAATTCCCCAAAGAGTATACACTATTTCTATCCCAGCATCCACAGGAGAAAGCCAACGCAGTGGCCACCCTCCTAGGATCCGCCCAAATCAGGGCTGCTGTAGCTCTGGCCCACCGCTAGTAGCCCGATCTTTGTTGTCAGTTCGACACAAAACAACTGCTGCCCCTGCAGCAATCTGCCTGGGTGGTTCTCGTTCTGAGTTTCCATGGTGACGGATTGTCCAGCCTAGCTTCATGGCTAGGTCCAATTCAGCGGAAAATTCTAATGGATGACTGCACTGATCAGAAGATTTCAGTGGTTTCTGCGATCATTACTAGGCGAATGCCAAGCAGTACTTTAACAAACGGGTCACGGGCTGTGCGTGATCTTTCCTTCCTCATCTTGTCACCTCCTCTACCCTTACACTCACACAGACACACTTAGAAGCACAATAAAACCACACATCTTGGGAGACCAGTTTGGACTTTAAAGCTTGTCCCGTCTAGGGTGGTGCCACGCTGATGGAGATATTGCTAGGGAGACCTCCCCACAAACTGACGTGTAGATTTACGCCAGATTTCACGTTCTATCGGGGAAGGAACACCGCCACCTTCCGCGATATGACATGTATTACACTTACATGCCCATATCCGTTGACGAGCCTGGAAATACCAATCAATCAATCATTGAGTCAACCGGATAGGAGGGAAGGGAAGACGCTGAGGCGCGATCGGTTCTAGCCTATTGGAAGGCGATTGGCACGCGGTGTGAGCAGCCCTGGCCTAGGCGCGAGGCCAGGGCGAGAGCTGGAGGCAGCCTGCCCGGGGGGCGGTGCCTTCGGCGATGGACGAGGAGGCTCCGCAGGGGGCAGCGGCGTGGGCGCCGGCAACAGTAGCGACAGCGGCGGCGGTCGCGGGGGAGGCTATGAATAATTCACGTCCCGCCGGCCGCTCCGCCAGCGCCACACGAGCGGGCTAATTGAATCCTCTATAGAGTGTGTCGCTGCGCACCCCAGACCCCGCGCGCGCTCGCTGGTTCGGAATGATTCGCCTTGATTTGAATTAAAGAAGGGTGCGGCGCCGCCGCGATGGGGCTGATGGGTTGGCGACGATCCCGGCAATGAAGAGAGGGGCGGTGCGGGGAGGGGGAGGGCGGAGCGGCGTGAAACAGCTCCGGTGGCGCGCGGCGCGGCCGTGATTGCAGGGGAGGAGGGCAGCAGATGATGTCCTGCGCACGAGAGGAAGAGGCATGAGGGTGGGAAAGAATAAAGGCCGAAATGGGGAGAGAGGAGGATAAAGAGTTGGGTGTGCGACGGAAGAGAATAAAAGAGACAAATTTGAATTATAATATATCGGTGCATTATCGGTGATTATAGTACGTATTGTTGAAAGAATTTTATTCTTTGTAGTATTTGTAAAAGAGCATGCTCGTAAACTTTGAAGTGAAAAATCTCTTTATTCCTATATTTCTCGACAGAAATTGAACTAGAAAGCAATCAAAATGGGAAGAAACTGAATGGAAGAAGAGTATTAATTTTAAATACGTACATTAAAAAATAAATTCAAATTTTCCAAGTTTATATCATACCACAGTAAAAAACTAGGGAATGACTACCCAAACCATAGTTCTGCAAAATACATGAAGACTAAGTATGTGAAGAGGTGAGAATAAAATGATTTGACAAATGAAACTGACAAAAAACTAATGTCCGCTCTTGCTGAATTACCAATCAACAACCATTGTAAAACATAGATTACACCTTATGAATCGAAAACACCAATGAATGTGCCTTTCATCGCCAAATTAAAATACCATTTATTGAAATGCATTTTCCAAATAATAAGCAAAGCTGCGCACTGGATATCGGCCGCGAGAGAGGCGCGAGCGAGGGGCAGCGGGGGAGGGGCGACGCGCACTCTGCAATTAATCGGGCGCCGTTGCGCGCCGCCGGCGCCCGTCCGCCCACCCCTCTGTTCTCACGCAACACGGCGGGCGCGACCGCGCCGCGACGCGGGGAGATGCGGCCGGCGACGCCGCCGGCGCGTAGATCAAGTCGCCGTCCATCGACCCGGACGGCGCGCCGCGGCGGCGGGGCGTGGCCACACAGTGGGTACAACGCGTCCACTTGCTTCGCCTGAGATGCTCTGACCGCGCACACGCGACTCTCTTGGGAGGTCCTATGGTTCGGGACCCGACAGTGGCGCATTTGCGACACTTCTCACACAGCTACGACCAATCCAGCTGCCGTCTGGAGGAGAATTCTAGGGGCCTACTGCTTCAATCGGTAGTTTTCCTCGTTTTTACTTTCTCGTCCTTATTTCCTAAGAAGAAAAAAATATTGTAATCGTGTGTCGGAAAACGGTGAATTATTGACAAAAAACTCTTCGTAACTAGCCCTGGTAATAGAAAAATGGATAGTAACTCTTGTCCTTTCTATAGTATATGACTTTCTCTAAAACGTTGTGCAGTCAGAATCCATCTTTTATGGGTCCTTTATACCGAAAAAATAATAATTTACGCAAACGCAATAATACGGCAAAATTTTCGTCTGTCTGTGGTCAATACTAGTGCTGAAACCGCTCAGTGGGTTTTTTACAAAAATGATATTACCCTGTCAACTTAGGGGAACTCAAGCCGCTGTGAGTTTGAAACGGATATTCTGATTTTTCGGAGTACTTTACATGAAGCCTCAACTACATGTCAAAATGGATCGAATTTGCTTTATTAAACATTGCAAACGGAAAGCATAAAGGACGCTTACAAGAATGATGTAGATCTCATTTTCGTTAAAACCCCTAATTTTTCGAAAATTGCAAACGTTTTTTCGCCGTCTTTCTAGAAGTACATTATAGATGATATTTTCCCTCAATGAAATCGGTTCTTTAAACCTTGAAATAACGTCATGGAAAATATGGGTAGTTTTCGCAAAACGTAAAGTGCAAATATAGGCAATATTTGCACTTTTTTTTAAAAAAAAAGGTTTCTAAATTTGTTCTTCAATTTATTCTCTTGTATTTATTAAATCATAAAAAAAATGTGCTGGTTCCATTTTCGGTGTATAATCTATATTTTCGAAAATAGCAAAAAAGTTAACATTCCAGAACTACAATATTGAAGATAGAAATATTTATCTTAAACATAATCGGTTCTAGAATAAAAAGCTCTTCAAAAAAAGCCATGTACAAATTTTGTAAAAAAATTTTTTTTTGCTTAACTCCAACTTGAATTTAATGTATATTCTAAAAACGCACTTTCTCAAAAAACACTCCAACATTTTTCTTTAAATTTTTTTCAAGGATAGAACAAAGGGCGTTTAAAAGAATAGGTCGGGTCTCACTTTTGTTGATTTTTTTGCAAAAATTGCGAATTTAGAAATACTGCGAGAAATTCTGTGCTGTTGTGGCATCACAAATTTCCTATCAATGTTAGGGAAATGCTCGAGGAGTACCCTAACAAACGGGTTATGCATCGCGCGTGTTATTTCCTCTCGCTGCGTTGTCCTATCTTCTTCCCTCACAGACACACCATTAAACTTCCATGCACTGCACTACCACAAACGTCTGGAAGTCAGTGGGAGTTTAGAGCTTGCCCCGACTGAGCTGGAGCCCCGCTGGGAGAGACACCTGGGGAGAGATAGCTTGGTGTGCAAGGCAGCGGCAATTCAGTGAATAGTAATGGTGGGAAATACGAGAGTGATGATTATAATTGCCTTTCTCATTTCTGACATACGATAGAAAGGAATGATAAGCATTTAGATCCTCTCGTTTCCTGCGTGATGACAGTCGTGGTTTGCTGTTCCCTTCCATTTTAGGGGTGATCGTGAAGAATGTGAGATGATGATGATGCATGAATGATCATAAATGGGGATCAAGATGGGATACTTAGTACCAGAAGTCAATTACGCCAGAACATTTTGGTGGAAACAATGTTACACAGGATTTATATCCGCGCCGGAACCTTCGGCTCCGCGGACGTGGACGGTGCTTCAAGTCTCCGCACCTCCCAGGCTGGCAATGAATAATAATTAATGTATTTAGTGTGAACTTTCGGTCGGAAATATGAGGTTTATTGAATATTGAAAATTCTGTACTTACACCAGCAACAATCTAGTATGAGAGACCGGCGCCTCTCTTTGTTCTCATCGCAGCCAAACTGATATTAAAGCGAGTAATGTGATTTCTGAGTATCACATGTAGCAAACAATTGCGTAAGATGAAACAAATTAATTTTTTCACACATTTCTTGGTCATTACTTCTAAAATTTAGTGGCAGATATATTTTGCTTTTAAACAAAACAGATTTCAAAAGATTTGCTTTTTTGATAAGACCTTTTAATTCATGTTCATGAAGGATATCAACATTTTACAACATTATACGATCGTTACTTGTTTTTATATTTACCACAAAGTAATATATCCCTATCCATCATGTAAAATTAACGGCTTTATAGCACTAATCAATCGTTCCCTTTTGGTTTCTTTCTCTTGTTACAATTTTTTACGAACATATTTTGAGCGTAGTCGTTTTCGTACGTCCTTTTGAGCGTTTCGGCCCAGTGCGCACCGAGAGCGTCGTTGCCAGGTGACAGCCAACGGCGCCGCGCGAGTGCCCGTTGCCGATGTCTCCGTATTTTTGGAAGAGGTCCGTGCTAATTGTGCCTTGTTCGAAGTAAATTTGGCGCCTCCATGATGCGGCCTCCCATTTTTCTCGACGACGAATTCTCTAGATTCCTTTGCAATTGGAGGATTGCTTCGTAGCTGAGAGACTGAATCACTCGAATGTAAATATTGTAGGTTTGTATACATGTGCAAAGGACATTCTTTCACACGCCCCAATCAGCCTTAAGGGTGATTCTTATTAAGTTTGGAAAGTAAAATTGTCGTATTTATATAAATTTCGATGTTAATGGTAATACTACGACTATACTGTGCTAAGTATTGGGTTTCACTTTATTGCCTGGGGTTTTGTCTCATAAAAAACTCAAAAAACGAAAAAAGTATTAAACATTTTCAACAGTTATGGACTATACAAAATAGATTTAGTATTGATGCAATGATAGAATGTATATGAGCAGGTTGAATGATATTCCCAATCAGTTTTATAAGAAAAAAAAATATTGCAAGGCTACGAATCAAATTACATTAAGATACGCATTTGTTTCCTTGAAGCTTAACTTCACGAAATTGACAAATTGGGAAGAATCTTTTAACTTTTTATCAACCTCGTGAAATTACCGAACGATGGACGTTTTCATCAATTACTTTGACGTGTATTGTTACTCCTTGCAATATAACTTATTTATAGAATACGTTTATTTTTTATACATGACAGGAATTACCTGATTTTTTTATAGGGAAGTCAGGTAATCTGCATATTGCTTTATTGTGCAACAAAATGTCCGGAGACAACGCACGTAACAGCCTTGCACGTATGTTACGAACCAACGCATCCACAATTTATCAAGGAAATTCTCTGACACTATACTATTGAAAAGTAGGAAATGATATTTCACCGCATGACATACATGCGGAATTATGAAGTACGACATTCGCAGGTTCATAGGGCTATCTCAATGTATAGAGAACATTGGAATGGAAATTATTTGTGGGTCATGTATTACATTTCACTGCAATCCCGCAAAACCGCACTCAACGATATTACACAAAGTGTTTTCCCGCCCATGGAGCCCGCCCATCGTATATTAAGCGCTCTCGCATACTCGTCCTACAAGAAATCACAGGGGGCGCGCGGAGCGAGCGGGTGGCTGCGTGTCCTGGCAGGCCCACCCGCGAGTTCGCCCACGCGCGCCGCCCCGCGCCGCCCCGCGCCGCCCCGCGCCGCCCCGCGCCGCCCCGCGCCGCCCCGCGCCGCCCCGCCCCGCGAGAAAAACGAGTGCCGAATGCGTCCACCCCCGCCTGTCGCGATGCGCCTGCCCGCGCGCCCCAATGCTGTGGCGCGAGTGGACACAAACCTAAGACGCGCTTGCCCCCCCCCCATCCACAGCCCCCTCCCACCGCGCCATACAAACTACCCGCAGGCCCCGAGAATGCAGATTTGCCGCTCTCGTAATTCCGAGAAGGAAGCCATTAAGATTGGTACACACCTCTCGCCACTCTGCCATGTGGAAACCGTGTGCCTTAACAGGAACTATCATTGGCTGTTTCATTTCACGCGGCGTACACAATAAACACTCCGCCACAATGGAAATCCATTACGAACTCTGGACGCGCCGCTAAAGAACGCGATACGAATGAAAATCACAGGCTAGCGATCGAATTTATGACGTCACAGCGGGCAGCGTGCGTGCGGGCGGGCGAGCGGGCTAGCGAACGCCCCGTGCCGGGCGGTCGGCGCCCTCTCGCCCCCGCCCCCACCGCCGCCGTTACTATAAAGCACCGGCCCCCAATTGCTATGGTGTAAGTTACGTACGGCTCAATGATCCTATAAATAAACAAACTCATTTATCCGCTTTTTCCGCGCAAGAACGTTATGTCATGTAGAATAGGCTCGCGCGGACATAAACTAGAGGCGAGCGTGCGGGGGGTTCGCGCGGGCGGCGGGGAAGGGGGCGGGGGTGGGGGCGGGGAAAATTACGGACGTGTAATTACGCCGCGCTTTCATACGGCGGACACCTGCCCGTCGCCCCTCCCGCCCCTCCCCCTGGCGTGCCCCGCCGGGCGGTCGCTGGAGCATGATTTACAGGCTTCGACAGATTGTATTAGAGAGCCGCGAGCTGGTCCGGTCCCCGCTGATCAATTAATCGATGCGTTTTAATTCCTGAACGTGGCGCCAGGCGCTCAACGCGAGGAGGGCGGGACGAGGCCAGAACGGAGAAGGAGGGGTGGGAAAAGAGTTCCAGACTGAGGAGAGGAGGGAGAACAAGTTGGTTGCGCCCAGTTGCACGTGATGCTGGCTGGCTCAGAAGAACACGAGCCGGAGTCTGGTTCTGGGCTTTTGTAGTAGGGCAGTGGGTAAAAGCAGGAAGAACGTAATTAAGGCACGAAGAGGATGTTTGTTCTGAGAGAGTATTATTTCTTTCATCATGACCCCGTCATCGGTTGCTTGTATGTCTGCCTTTTCTTTTTCTCGCACATATGATCTTCTCAGTCAATAACAAAAAAAAACATTTTGATATCTCTGGCAATATTGTCAATCTTTTCTTCACTGAAATCCGAACAACTTAAGTACTATTTTTCATTTTTTCAGAGGTACTGTAGATAATTTATAAGATTTTTGTTGGTCAATAATTTGAGGTATTGACTCGCACAATGGTAAATTTAAGTGTTTTATTTTAACATTCCGATTGACTTTTACATTCATTAAACTGAGATTGTTCACAAAGCAAAATTTAAGACACTCTCAAAAAAATGTAGTACCAACGCGACAGCACCATACACGGTCCAGCGCGGCAGACAAATGTCAGCTTGTTCAGAGGTTACTCGTAACAATTTTGTGGAAAGAGTGACCATTACTAAGAAATGTATACTAGAAGAATACAAGAAATGCCAGCTCCTTCTTTCAACTATTTGCGAATTTAACACCTGGATCCCACAGATATATTGCGTGTTCTCTTGGATTACTAGTGCAGATGAAGGAAAGTAAAAGGTATCTAATACTAAGATTAAAACTAAGGTTAATTCTAAGGTGTGGTATACTTTGAATCGTATTGTTAATGAAATGCGTAATAAAAAACATTTGACACATCTGAAAGAGCTGTGTGTATGCCATTCTGATCAATTCTAACAATCATGATACTTTCCCTTACGCCATGCCTTGAAATTCTATCCAAAAAGCGATAATATTGAGATAAAAAAGGTACTCAAAAACACCTATATTTTATTGCTCACGGTCTCTTTATTTAGATAACTTTGGCGTTCATGTATTCTATTCACCTACCTGTAAGTGGAACAGCATAGGAACTCATCCTTTTAAGTTTCGTATTACGTATATTTTTTTATTAATTTGATTTATTTCATTTATTTTTTTAAACTTATATTATGTTAATATTTTGTCACAGATCTGAGCATTGTCTGATCAACTTAATTTTGCATTATTTAAGAAATGCATGTTTTTTCATTTACGTAATTTTTATCAGATTGAGATTTTCTACCTGATCTTGAGGTATCAGTTGTCGGTACTGTGTATTTTAATATATAATAATTAATAAATTAGTTCTTGCAAATGAATGTGCTGTAGGAATATAGAAACTAATACTCACCAATTCTCTCATTTCATTGCAATTACTTTCTTTATTGTGCTGATTATATGTGTACACGCGCACGCAAGGGAATACATTAATCACGCATTTTAGTTTGAGACATATGTAGAAAAATTTGAATTTTATTAAAAAAAATTGGGAAATGCGGCTGTCATTCACTAGAGTAGTAGAAATTTGTGAATCAAAATAATTTACTGCATATTTACAGGCAACAGGAAATGTAAAATAAGATTTTTGTTATAAACACATATCAATCTGTGAACACTAATTCTCATGAAAGGCACTTTTTGTTAAATTTTCGAGAGTATCCTTTCAGTTCTCAATCACAAAACTGAGACCCACTGAGGCGTCAGCGCGATGCCCAAGCAAATCGACAAAAACATTAGTAAAAATCTCACATTCTGTGACTCAACAATATGCCTTACCGTTCACGCGGCCGGGTACAAGAACGTAATTTCAATATCCAATACAGTTTTACGACAAAACAACCCTGACCCATTCATCACCTAATGCCTCGTACATTTTCCAAACAGCGTTTCTTGTCACATCGTATATTAAGGCAAAGGAAAGCGGCGCGGGGTTGCGGTCGGCGCTCCGTGCGGTTAACAATGGGCAGCCGCGGCGCCAATCGAATGACGCGAGTGCGGCGGCGGCGGTGGGCGGGGCGGGGCGGGGCGGTGGGGGTGGAGGCGCGGGCGGCGCGGCGGCTGCCGGCAGAGCGGCGCCCGCGGGCGTGTCGGGCGGCGGGCAGGGGGCGGCGGGCGGCGGGTGGCGAGCGAGCGGGCGCTGGGGCGGGCAGAGGAATTTATCACGAGATAATCACAGACGACGTCAGGCTAATCACTGGGCTGTCGTGTCGTCACGGCCGGCCCAGGCCGCGCCTCCTCCGGGGCTCGCGCCGCCGCCGCCGTCTCAGACCTCTCCTCGTCCGCCGCCGCCGCCGCCATAAATCTATTAGGCCCTGGCGACACTGTGTGCTGCGTACACACATTACTCAGCGACGGGGTCTCCTACGCCACCGCCTGCGCCGCCTCTCATTATAATAATTATGAACAAACAATACTCACAGAGCCTTAAATATCCCTCACGACAGGAATTGTGCACACATCAACGAATGCGTGTGCAAATTATGAAATGATGCAGCAATTTACCTCGACCAATTTTCGTGTATATGTGTGAAGATGGCCCTAAAGTACAAGGTCGGGGCGCACGCGGGCGCGGCGGTGCGTCGTGATGGATCGCTGAGGGGACGTACCACTTACCGGCTATCTACATCAGCGCTAATAATACCCTCGCGGTCGCAGGGACGGCGCGGGCGGGCGGGTGGGCAGGTGGGAGGGTGGGGTCGCTGACTTCAGGACCGGGATCAAACCCGGGAGCGGCATCCAAAACATTCACCTAAACTCTATATTTTTTCAATGCATGGCCGGAGTTTACGTAACCCCTTCGCTGTTAGAAACAAAGTTATGAGTATTCAATAAAATTAAAATTATTAATGCACTAGCTTTTTATAGTGTATCAGGAATAATTGCTTTCGTAAGATTTATGGATTCGAGCGGATCACAACCTACTTTTTATTAATTTTCAGCAATTAGCAACTATCTCTCAAATGTATACAGTTGTTGAAATTTAATAACAAAATATTATTTTAAAATATGTATTTGTATTGATATGTATCTGCATGTGTAAAGATACTTTATTTTAAAACAAATGATACAGAAAATAATAAAATAATAGGCTATATTCGATAAAATTGTATTAAACTCCCGATATTAACGAGTTATTTTCATTCTCGTGAGAATTCTCAGGGAACATTCACTCTGTAATACACTTTATTCCCAAATTGATTTCTTAAGGTTCCAATTACAAAGAAATAATATAATTCCTCACAGAAATTGTTTTATACTGTGAAAAAGTTTTTGAATGTTTTCTTAGTAAAATATTTTTAATTTTTGCCGAAAAAGTATCGCACGTAATGTACTTGAAAGTTCACGAACATAGACACTCATTTGACATTATCAGAGTAACCGTACCATTATCCCATTTAGCCAATAATACTTCCAGTATACAAGCATATCACATATTCGTGAACGTCATCCTTCATAGTGAAATCTGCCCTCTCTTCTGACACGCCAATTGACGGGCAAAGTGCCTGCCTCCCTATCGCCGTTCCCATTTCCATTCCACTCTCATTTCATTATTTAAAGTTTTGCAGAGAGATTCATGATCCACATCTGTTGGTCTGGTTTGACTCGCCTACTTTGTCTGGTATCTAACATACACTACTTTACAGTCCGTATCATATTTAGTTCTACCCAGTAAATATTATAAATATGCGTATAAATAAGAAAAAATCCCTGTATAAATTATCAATTTATGTTAGTAATATGAATTAAGGTACAATTATACTTTTATTCTCAAAGGCAATACAATAATAACGTACTGACCCTATAATGGTAAAACCAGGAGAAACTGAATCTTCTTACCCTGTACACAGTTGAATTTAAAGCGGGCGAATTTTTGCCTCGTATTCGCACAGCTTTATGGGTGGGAACATGGAGGGGCTGACAAATTCCCGCATGGCACAAGGCCACTCGTCACCCTGCCGGCGGCGGGCGGACGAAACATTTCACGCCGAATCGGACGTGCGTCTTATTAAATTACACGGTGATCTGTCGGACAAATTAGTGCGTCGTAGATATGCAAGATAAGCGGACGGCGGGGGTCGTTTGCATGAATTTGGATATCCAGGGCCCCTGGGCGCGCAAATGAAGACGTCCATCAAGGCACAGAGGGTGCGCCGCCCGCCCCACCCAACCCCCTCGCCCTCGCCCTCGCCCTCGCCGCCTCCAGGCACACAGCACTCGCCCTCAATCTCTTCCGTTTACATTGTTCGAATATGTTGTAGAAAAAATTACCTACCCAACAGACTGTAATCATCTTCAAAGGACAAAATATATAATTTCAATACCTCTAGTTCGCTATTATCAAAATATTAGTATGGAGTATATTTCGTAAAATTATTTCAAACGATGTTTATCGATGCTATACAGCTATATGATATACAATGCTAAATTATTGCTACACATTTGAAATCAATAACAACGTAATTGGGCAAATTCATCATCCACGAGTTGTATCGAATGAAATAACATTTTATACGCCTGTAACTCCTGTGAACGGCGTAACTGTGTTCTCATACTTGAAGAAGTTCATTGCATAATTGCAATATATTGTGATTTTGTTGTAATGTATAATTATTTGGTTGGTTTACTATTGTAAGGTCACATACAACAAGAATGTGAAGAAGTGACTGCAGGAACACCATGGACTTATTCGACGTAGACGAATGTTTGGGTAAGTACTAGTAAGTATCCACAAGTAATGTATCTACTCGTTTCTGTTACTTCGAAACTACTACCCTCTGACCTTGTGAATCCTTGTATTCAAGGTGCATATTGACAGGGATAGGATTATGGCATAGTCTCTACCAATAAATATTGATGTTCCCCGCTGAAAATTATTAACATGTCCCTACGAATACAAAACATATGTTTGTGTTTTATTTATGATTCCTCCCTTTGAAATTAACAAACGAAGAAACCCAAATCAACGAAATCGACAATAAAACTTTCCAAACAGTATTCTTAAAATATATGCAGACTTTTGTTTATGTGAAGACGATTATCATTTCACTCTTCATTTCGTCTGCCACGAAGAAAAATTGCAGTGTGCTTATAATGTGGGATTTCGAGTGGACAATTATTTCCTCAGTATTACTCTCTGCTTCTTATTAAACCATCACCATCAGCAGCGTCGCAATTTCCTTGTCCATCGGCTTTCTTTCTTCATTCGTTAATTTATTCACTGTTTAATGTTTTCAGTAATTATTGATCCCAATTCATTCCGATTAGGATTATCAAATAAAGAATATGAAAACTATAAATAAAGAACTTTTAGGGTTTAGTGACAATCAAAACAATGAATATCAGAAAAACTTTATAATCAAACTTTGAACTTGTACATTTTGGTAAAAACTCATTACACATGGTTTCGAGAATATGTATATAAGCGTCCAATTGAACCTTTTTTAACTAAAAAAGGCAATGAGAAAAACACGCATAATGATTTAAGATTAAAAAATTAAATGTTATATAAAAATAATTGTCGGTGAGATTTACCATCTTTTAGAATCGTCCGTCAGAAGACTTTATGACAATATTTTTGTCTATGTCTTGTATATTAGAATTCGTAACAGAACGGCGAGGTCAACAGGAAACAAAGTTCTCGTGAACTGTTTAACTGTGAATTTTAAAATTACGTTGTTTTATTTCTGTGCTCTTTTGTCAATTAGAGTACTCTGGGATGTTTAGAATTTTGAGAGCTTTTATTCCATAATTTTCTAATTTTCGTTTTCTGTAACTTTATATAATAGATTTGGATATATTGTTTTTTCTTTATTTCACATAATGTAAAACCCAACACTTATCCCTGTTCTTCCAGGTGACATTCGCCTTTGTCATTTTGTAATTTATTATAATAATAATAATAATAATAATAATAATAATTATTATTATTATTATTATTATTATTATTATTATTATTATTATTATTATTATTATTATTATTATTATTATTATTATTATTATTACAATTATTATGACCTGACCGAGAGCTTGAGGCCCAGCAGCGGAGAGGGTCCGGGCAACGACGCGTCCGCAACTGGTTTTCCTGGCGAAGGCCCCCGCGGTGCGGCGTGGCGCGGCATAGGGGGGCTCCCCGCCTCGCCTCTCCCCGCCCCGCCCCGCCTTTACATAGCTCTCCTCCACAGCGGGGCGGACTTCCACATACGGTCCACTGCATCGCTTGCTTCATTGCTTCATGTTTCCGGGCACATCAACCGCCATGCTCGTAATGACGGTCACGTTAGTGTAGTGCATGTTATAACCCGGGAGGTGCTGGTGTTCTTCCCCCGCTCGATGTGTCAACCTAAATATATGTCAACTAGCGGGGGATTTCCCTCTCAGGGTTTCCACCCGGTGGAGCACCGCCACTGTCGGGACAAGCTCTAGTCTCCCGACTTGCAGATAGTGCAATACATGTAAGTGTGAGTCGAAAGGAGGGGACTGCGAGGAGGGATGAAAGATCTCGCGCGTTCCGTTTGTTATTGTATTGCTCCAGCATTCGCCTGGAATCGATCAGAGTAACCACGTAAAACTGCCTATTAGTGCAGCCAGTCACCAGATTTCTGATGTAGAGAGCGGCTGAATTGGAACTATTTAGCTAGAGACGGAAAAACTCTACCTTCAGGAATCGAACCCTAGAGCCTCTCAGGCAGAGTCGCTGCAGAGAACACGGTAATGCTGTTTGTGAACTAACTCAGCCGCATCGCTCGGCCTGTCATTTGCTTAGAAGTGGATACTTCAGTCGTCGGAGAGACCCGCTGGGAAGAGTATCTGGGGTCAATAACTTAGAAATTTAAGATTTTGTAAAGCATATGGCAAAGCCTCAAATACATAGTCATAGCCACAAATGCCTGTTATTTTAAATTCATGTAAAGTTTTTCTAATCAGCATTTGAAAAAATAGAATAACGGTTTTCAACTACTCTCCAATCGACATTCAGGTTGAAATACAAATTTTTAGTTCGTCATATAGTAAGTGTTACGTTTGTATTTAAAATTAAAATTTGGGAATGGATTATATCTAACGTAATTTAATATTCAATAAAGGCGCTCTAATTAAAAGGTAATTTTGAATTTTTAAAATATTTTGATGAAAATGAGATTCTCATTCACTCTAATTTAAGAAATGTCGATACACTGCGATTTCACACAACGGGAGGTGGCTAGCTGGTCTAGCCCACGAAGTCTCTTTGAATCAGAACGCACAGCTGTCAAACACCAGTGCATGATAAGATGCCTACAACCAGGGGCAAATGCCTCATGCGAAACTTTGTAATAGGAAATTTTCCACCACATGTCTATTGACAAAAAGTAATCACTTTCGAGACCCCTACATACTCTAGGAGTTTATTTCGAAACATTTAACACTTTTCTGGGATATTCTATGCATTAGTATCTACGAGAATGAGGAGAAAATTGATGTATCTGGGTGTCATATACTTGTATTCGTCGCTATCAGGGATGCTATCAGATATAATCTTTGAGCAAGGTCTTGGATCATTTTAGATATATGAGATATTTCTAATATCTAAAAGGGGCATTTGTAAAGAGCACTACAACAGCACATACACATACTTCATCATTTTTCTTGATTAACCAGCTCATCTGCACATTTAAGCAATGTGAAATATCGTGTTAATGAGGAAAATTTAATTTTGTTAATTACCTTTACAAAACCTGTCTGTATTTGTTACATGCCTAATCTTTTTTTCTGTAGGAAGTATTATGTTCTCCTATGTAAGAAAAATGTTATTGGAAATTGCTGTATTATTTTTATTTGTATCCAAGAAATTTTGCGAGAGTTAATTTTTGTATCCAGAGAATTTTGCTAGCTCGTCTTGGTTTCGACTCAGATTATTGTAATCTATTCATAAATGTCTTGTATTATAAAACCTTATAGAGTTGCTCATTGATTGTACTTGCTCCCTTATGGCAAACCTCGACATTTCGAAGTATGAACGGTTCACTAACATCCTTATCCCTAGATACTGCAGCATGCTCATACATTTCTACATTTCAAAGAATGCATTCTCTAAGCTCAGAACATTTTTTCATGATATATAAATTTATACCTAATTATATTAACGACATTGTTTCATATTGTATCTACGAATATTTGTAATTCAAACACATTACAGAGATACTGCAATAATGACAAAACAATGCCAAATTTAACTTGCAATAAGTCGTGAAATTAATAATATATCAGCTCACATTGCACATCTTTCGTGAAACAACTCTGACAAAGAAGACACGGAAGCGGGGGGGGGGCGTGTGGCTGGCGATCGGACGCCGTCAGCAGAGGTTTCAGGAGCCGCCGCACTTTCCCCTGCACGCAACCGACTCGGGACGATCGGACGGGCGCTGGAGGGCGGGAAGAGGGAGAGGGATGGGAGTAGGGTGTGGCGGAAGATAGGAGAGGAGGAGGGGACGGCGTCAGAGGGGCGAGGCGGGGAGGGGCGGGGAGGGGGGCGGCGCCTAGCAGCCTGCGGGCGCGTTGCACCCGCCCGGACCGACCGGGCCCGCGCTGCCCCGGCCTCTGACGGACGCTATCAAACATCTTGATGGATGTTAACGCACCGCCAAATTACGGAGCGGCCGCGCACTACCGCCGCCCCGCCGCGCGCGCCGTGCCCCAGGCCCCCAAATTACACAGTATTAGATAAATAGTAATTTCACAGATCGTCAGCTCGGTAATTAAAATATGGTTAATATACACATCGATTCTAATTTATATGTAAAGAAAAACCTGTGGAGCATAACCTACATATCAATATGATAACATGCCATCACTGGGTATTAACTTTATTTATGCTTGATCTAAATGATTCAGGATTTCACTACAAGCCAGACGTAATTCAATTTCGCCGTTGTGTGAAAGCAAACGTGGTTGCTGCCACGACGGAAGCTCCTCCGGCGTCAGGGCGGCACCTCACGGGAGATGGACGCCGCGTTGAAAGAAGTAGAGACTTCCAACGACCCCTGCCTGTTCGCGGCGTAACGGGAATGAATATGGAGCGGGAGGAGATTTTGGGAAGGCCTCTAAGCCATCGTGGAGTATCACTCTGCAGAAATGAGGTTCCAACTACCAGATCTCTTTCTCAATAGTAAGCGAGATCATGTTCCAATCACATGTTCTCCTTATCAAATTGGGCGTTATTTTCACCATTAGAGTCCTACGTGCTCTTTTATATACGACACGAAGACAAGAAAAAATAAATGAATCTCAGATAGAACCCCAAACAAATAAACGGGTTTTCATTATGATTATGTAGTTCTATGAAAATGCATTACGTAACAGATTACATGCATAATAGACGACCTTGATTAGTGAAGGAAGAAGACACTATTTTTAAAATGAAAAGTCATTGCAATTTTCATAGGGAAGTTGGGATTTGCACAAAATATTTTGCATTGATTTGCTTTCCCTCCAAGCAAAAGTATGTCATTTAGTGAATGCATTGACTAGGATTAAAAATATTTTAATGCATTCACTTGATGACATATTTTCGCTTTAATGAGAGAAGAAAAGTTTAATACGAGGAGAAAATTTTAATGGGAAATTGTTTCTTGAGTCATATATGACAATCATTTATAATAATGGAATAGTTACGTAACGATTAATTTATTTCGGCAATCTGCTCTATTGTTACTTTCTTACACTTCCCGTAAGATTCCCCCAAAATGACATATGGGTGACTATTCTTGTTGTTTTTGCTTTTTTTGTTATAAATAACTTTTTATTAATAAGTGTTTGAGGTGTGAAATGTATTGTAAACGTTCGAAGTCTAATAGAGATACGCGTGGGGCAGGAGGGGGACGGTCAGAGCTCATTCGGAGCGGGCAGCGGTGCGGCGCGGCGCGGCGGGGCGAGCCCATGGTCCCCGTC
This sequence comes from Teleogryllus occipitalis, assembly GCA_011170035.1. Taxonomy (NCBI): domain Eukaryota; kingdom Metazoa; phylum Arthropoda; class Insecta; order Orthoptera; family Gryllidae; genus Teleogryllus; species Teleogryllus occipitalis. Next base: position 19,126 of record BLKR01005217.1, read on the forward strand.
GGGGCCCCCGCGCGTCGCCGCCTTCCGTGCGGGGCGGGCGGCGGGCGCTGCGTGTGTGAGGCGCGGCGGGCGGATGGCGTGCAGCTGGAAACGGGGCCGCAGCCCGGTGACCTGGAGACCGGCCCACCCGGCCGCGCGCGCCTCGCGGCCACTGGATTGTTGTGCGCCTCTGCAGCCGCGCTGCCACCCGCCAAGGGCCCGCTCGGTCCTTGGCTCATGGCAGTCGGCCTTCATGCTCCAAGCTGGGATCGATAGCAATCTAATTTCTCTTATCAATACCTGCGAGCACTGGAGCACTACTCCTACAAACGGGTCATCTTTCCCCTTCCATCCTTTTCCCTTCTTTCCTCTCTCCTTACACATACAAACACACGCTACACTGCCACATGCCGGGATACTATAGTCAGGGGCTTAGAGCTTCTCCCAGCTGGGGCGGTGCCCCGCTGGTGGGAGATACCTTGAAAGGGAAAGCCCTCAAGCCCACGTCCATATTGGCACCGGCTTTCACATTTCATGGGAGGCCTAAGCCCATGCACTACACTTAAGGGGGTTATGACAATTGCGGTTTCTGCGCCGGGAATCACACAAAAATCAATCAATCTATTCCACGCAGTAGAATTTTCACTTCCGCCTTGAATTCAGGGTGAAGAGAGACGTGGCCAAGCGACCGAGAAAAGAGTCATAGACTAAAAAATGGTGCGTAACGATTTGAGATATGAATGTGAATCCTGTGTATGCTAAGCAGCAAAGGGAAGTAACATTCTGTTTAAGACCGGACACAAAAGAAGGTTGGTACCCCTCCTCCCGCCCGCAATTACATATGAATAGAAATATGGAGCGGCTTTGTAGGAAATATTTGCCCCGTCCGTGAAATGCAGTTAACATGGGAAATGGTGAGGTAAGAGTTTCTGGTGCCGGGTCACTTCTTACATGGAACGATGCCCACGGAGCTGTCTCATGCAAAATTGTCTGCATTGCAACTACACAAGATTCCTAGTAATATATTTGGCTCTGGATCGAAGTGCCACGTAAACGCCGGGGCATGTTCACCTGATATTGCATTCAGAGCGTTTTTAATTTGAGAATCTTAAAAGTTTAACCAGTCTCTAACATTTAAATATATCTCGTGTAGTGTACTTACGTATTCTCACCGAAACGCACTTACATCGAATCTCAGTGTTTCTTCCCAATTTAGCCATTCACAATATTTTCTAGTTCGTCACAATTATTCCACAGGGAAGTGGTAACATCTTTGGCAGAGATTCTGACTGCGGTTTACAATTACAAGGAAAGTACTATTTTCTAAAATTAAGACGAATGAAACTCAATCTAGATTAATCCTTTACATTACTCCCTCTAATGAATTTGTAGAAGTTCATATTTTTTAATCATGTTCATGACATTTAGGCAAATAAAGCAGTGGTAAAATATCATAATATTGTTTTCCAATCATCGTACGAATAGCGTAAGTTCACATGTGCTCAATCACATTTAAATACTGACATCTCTGTACAATTCTCAAAGATGGAAAACCGACGCAAATATTCGCAGAGTACTCACCGCCTCTACACATATCACGCTTCATGTTGTCCGCCATCGTCGAATATTGTTGTAGAGCTGAACTATTATCTTCTAGCTCAGACAAATCAAGAAGGGTGGACTTACCGGCTGAAAAAAGCAAAGAGAATGCAAATTAAAAAGCGTTCCTCGTATATCCAGGTAACCAAAAAATATGTAAAAGTTCAATATTTCGCAAATGAAGTGTATGTAGAATACTGCCACCCCGATAACTAGCTTAGGAATATTAATTTTAATACAATACGTTTTTAAAGTAAACGTGTGGATTTAGTATATTCAAAGACAGTACAAAATGATAATAATCACACTTATTCAAAAAATAAAAATTGTCTGTATTTCACACAAAATTATGCAAAGAACACTTGAATAATCGAAAAATTGTACATGACATTGTTTTTTTTAAGATATTTCTTTAAAAACAGATTTCATTCAAGAAAAAAATTATCTTCAGTACTGTATTTGTAGGAAACCGCTAAAAACATTGAATTTTTATAACTTTCGACGAATCAGTAATTTCAACGAAATGATATATTAAATGTTCTTTATGCTATCTGATGTCAGACGGATAGACAGACGTTTTGCCGTCAAACGATTTTTCGGTGTCAAAGATCCACCAAACATGTATTCTGACTACACAACGTGTTAGAGGAAGTAATTTACTGTACTTCGAATCAAGATTTATCCTCTTTTCGTTACCAAGGCCCGGCAATAAGAGTTTTTCTGTACAAAATTTGCCGTTTCCGGCGCACGATTACAATACTTTCTCTTCTTACAAAGTAAGGACGAGAAATGAAAAAGTAGTAGGATGCTAGAAAAATTATTTTTTAACAGATGTTCACGTCAAATGTCAATACAGCATTTTAGTTAAGCATGTAAATTACTGTTTTGTTTTCACAATAATATATATTTGATGTATATTCATCAATAGAAGAGTTTTGCCATGCGTTGCAGCTCTCGCAAATGTCCAATCAAATGCAAACCCAATTCGCTGCTTTCTGAATAAAATGTTTTCAGAAGTGCAAAGGTCTGGCAGGCTCTCGCGTGGCGGCGCGGGGCGGCGGGGCGAGGCGCGGCGGGGGCGTAGGGCGCTGCCTTGTCGCCGTTGATTGGCGCGGCGGAGGCGGCGCGGCGCGGCGCCGAGCGGAGCGCGGACGCGGCCGACGGGACCGCAGCCTCCGCCGCCAGCGCCGCCGCCGGCACCGCCTCCCAATCAGCGGCGGCCACGCCCCCGAGCCCCCGCCCCCGCCGCCAGACGTCGCTCACCGACATCGACCCTGCCCCCCGCAGCCACAGAGAGAGAGAGAGAGAGCGGAGGCGGCGCGAAGAAGGACGCTATGGCCCGTGCGAGCGAGCGCAGAGATGTGCGAGCGAGCGAGAGAGAGAGAGAGAGAGAGAGAGAGAGAGAGAGAGAGAGAGAGAGAGGAGACCGCACCGACAGTGACAACGTGCTGCGGACAGAGGCGAAATTGCCGAGGTGTTAAAAAAGGAATAATGAAACAGGTGGCGTTGTGGCGCTAATACTCGAGCAAGGGCTCCCGCTACGAATTCAAGGCAAAATACGGTGGCGGCGGCTGGAAGGAAAAGAATAGCGAAAATGTTCGGGAGGCGGCAGTCGAAAAGCGACTGTGGCGGTTTTGTCACCAAAGTCGCAGTGGGCAAGTATTGGACGCGAGGTATTTTAAAAGGCAACTCCGAGGTGCGCTAATATTACAGAAAACGTTTTGCACGACAGAGGTGGCTAGTCCTAATCTGGAGAGTGACGTACACGTGAAAAAGGGAGAAGATCTTGATAGCGTACAATTATTGGTGACATGATTAGTCCGAAAAGGAGTAGCGCCCAAACATTCAGCCTCAAGGAAGGGAAAAGAATATTACTAGATACATATCTAGATCTGTTTGAATCTACATAAAGTATTGATTAGCATTAACGAGCTCTCGAGTATCCTCCTCCTAGGAATTAAAGACATTCAATATGAATCTCAGCAAAACTTGAACTGGAATTGAACACTTTGAAAATGGCACTTGTACTATATTGCGATGTTATTTTGGAATGCTTTTATGAAAAACGTTAAAGAAGCGTATGTTACTAAAAATACACATTATTTGAGGAGGTACTTCCACAGCAAATTTTCAATATGAAGTGCATTAGCATTTCATATGACATGAACCTGGTACCAAGATAGTATTGAATAAACAAACATCAGCATACAATATTACGCTCTTAATACCGTAAAGATGGTCTAGCATAAGAAACTGCTGATCGAGAAATAAGTGCGACTTGGGAAGTCGCGATTGGGATGTCTGAGGTACTCCAAAGACGTGCAACAACGTGAGAAAACAACAAACAGTAAGAGAACGGGTGCGGGAGTGGGCGCGCAGAGGCGAAAGCGAAGTGTGAAGGAGGAAGCCAAGTGCGTTGGCGATGGTGAAGGCGAAGGGGACGTGGGAGGTGGAGGTGGCGAGCGCGAGGGGCGGCGCGCGGGTCGATGTGGTGAAGAGGCCGCACTCATTCACGCTGCCCCGCCCGCGGGGGAGGGGCACGATGCCCGGGCTGCGCTCCATCTTGCCGCTGTGAAACGTCGCGCGTCGGCGCTGAATGACGTCATGCGCTCAGCTCCCAGGCGAACACTCCTTCCACGTTACCAACTTCTAGGCGGACAACGCGGGATGTAACACCACTGAATTGAAAATATTCGATATGAGATAACTATTGATGTGTTTTATATTTAAAAAATAAGGAAGTCTATAATGTCATAACATCATTTACACTTAAGAAAGAATAACGTTCTTACGTTTTTAAATAAATCCAAAAAAACGTGGCCAGAGCAAGGGAAAATCGAAAATGTGTATATTTCATAGGAAATAAACTACTGTCAATTGTCAACATTCAAGAATTTTTGAACCTACGTAGAATGTTGATAAGAATTATGATTTCCGGAATATACTCTTGTGATGAAATTGATGAGAATTCGACATGAAATTCCAAATGAATCTCTGGAAAAATTGGACTTGAGTTTAATACAATTAATGTTATGGTATACAATTAAAGCTGTGTAAACTGTCGTTATAATATATATATATATATATATATATATATATATATATATATATATATATTCGTTTAAAATCGTTTTTAACAAAAAGTCAACGTAAATAAACAAATAAGAAAAATTGCAGGTTTGTGCACATAAGTTTCTAACAACTTTTTAAATAATTTTCAGTCTTTTAAAACGCATGCCAATTGAGGTCCCCAAAATGGAAAAGAGAGCGCGCTAGCCTCCACGCTTTGTGCCGCTTGTGCAGCCGAATAAAATTAGGCCCAGCCATTAACAGGGCTTCGGGAGCACCTCGAGGCGAAGAGAATCGGCGCTCTGGCGCTGAATCGAGCGCCGCCCATTCACAGAGTATTCGCGTCGGTCGGCCGCGGGGGGCGTGCCGCGCAGGCGGTGGCCCGCGGCGCCCCACCACTCCCCCACTCCCCCCCCCCGCCACGCCCCGCCACGCCCGGTCGCTGCCAGCGCGCGCGAAATAGACTGCCCCCGGCCGCAGTGTTCGAAGCGCTCCCCGGGCTGCGGGTGCGTTGCCTTCGCCTCTGCTCTCCGGTGCAGTGACTCTTAGCGACGTCTTCGGAACTCGTCAGGTCGAATTCAACCCCTGTCTGTAGGCGAATTCTTGCGGACAGCTTCACTGGTCGGATTTCTCCGTGGTTACTCAGATCAATACCAGGCGAGGGCGGAGTAGTGCCGTAATACACGTGCCATGGACCGTGCCGAATAATTCCTTCTTCTTCCTTGTTCTATCCTCTCCCCTTGCACCCATAGACACACTGACATGCACTACGCTACTACACATGTCGGGAGAATAGTTGGGAACTTAAGATCGTGTACCGGCTGGAGCAGTGTGGAAGGCAACGGGTAGGTCGGCGCCGGATCTCACTGTTTAGCGGGAGAGGAACGCCGCCAACTCCCGCCATCAAATATTTACCATACTAACGGGACTAATGACCACAGACGGGAAACATAATGAATCAGTCTATCCTCTGTAGCCCCCTCCCCTCATATTCATCATTTCTTGTTCCACGGAGTTAAGTCCTCATGATGGAAGAGATTTTGTTTCGTCTGCAGAAGTGATGTGTCAATTATTTAAGCGGAAAATATTTTTCACGATAATTCTTTGTCTTATCAAAACATAAAACAAAGTTTTTAGTGAAATTAAATATTGCATATCGTAGTTCGTTTAGACGATATGCGGATAGAGTCGTATACATGAACATGGAACGCTGAGAGACTCCGCATTTACAGAAATGAATAAAATCAGTTGAGACAGAAAACCGTGTTCCGGCTTCAAGAACCCATTTGTGCCGCGTCAAAAGTTGCAAACAAACTAGTTTGTCTAGCAGATATAACAGCACAAATAGCCGGATTTCTAGACTAATACATCGGAAGAGCTGGCTGAATGCATCAACTGATGTCACCGCAGTACTTCTGACCGAGAGGTACTAGGTTCGAGTCTCGACGGTGGCAAGATTTTTCAACACTGCATTGACAGATAGGTCGAATTCAGTCATTGTCTGAAGCAGAATTCTAGCGTCCTGCTGCTCCGATCAGTAGTTTTTCGCGGTTTCCCCGCTCAACACCAGGTGAATGCCACACCAGGTTGGATACAATGTTATTTACTGTACTCGAATAGTAAATAAAATGAAATAATAAAAATGAATTTAGTAAGCACGTAGCTGTAAACCTGTAGCGTGAATATCGGCAAAGAAACAACTTGAATAAGACAGAAGTAATTCCCAAAATTTTCAATAATCTGTTCATGTCCGCACAGTAAATCAGCTCGTTTGTACTAATTCAATAAACGTTTCACTTACACACCGTAATACGTATTCATTGTCACTGAATATTCTAGTGGCGCCGTGATGATCCCTGCCCGCCCCGTTCCACCCGCGCCTCCCGGTCCAGCAGCCGCGGCTAAATATACGCCCCCCTCTCCCCCTCTCCTCGCGCGACAGAACGCACGCTCCTCGCCGCAAGGTGGTGAGTAATGGCGACACGCCAGTGACAGCCAGGTGCCCGGCCACGCCCATCGCGCCGTCGTCGCCATGGCAACGGTGCGGGGGCGCGCGCCGCGCCGCGCCGGGCGGCCCAGCCCCGCCGCGCAGTGCTCCCGAAGGCAAGCACTGGGTTTCATTCATGGAAAAATCCTTCCATCAATACTCATCACCTTCATTTTAAGTTTTACCACTTGATCACAGTTATAAGTTTAACAAATACGTGGGAAGATGTTTCCGGTGCCGCAATTGCTAATTACCGTTGTATCATCATGACTACAATGATCGTCATCATCATTTTAAGTCTCACCACATGGTGCTAATATCCGTTGTGACCCCTTAGCTATTTAACAGAAGTAATGTTACAAAGGAAGTTTGACTATTCAAAGTATTGCCTCCCCCAGTCGGGATTGAATCCCGATCTAGAGCAACTGGGCGTACACTGGCAGATACAGGTTGGATTCCCGACTGGGGCATTTAATTCTTTGAAGTCAAATATCATTTGTAACAATTAATTCTGCTATGCAGTTACGAGATCACCATGGAAGTGTGTCAATTGTGAAACGGGAAACATGTTCCCACGTAATTGTTAAAACATACAATTGTGATCAGACGGTAAAACGTATAGTGTAGTCGTCACTGATTTATGGATATTTCCTGACTTTATTACTGATATATTATTCAAATATTACACAAATCATTATAGTGTATTGTAACACAAAAGGTCATGAACCTAATCATTATACATTACAGATGATGAGCACCTATAAGAAAAGATCATGATCATTGTATCCAATTTTTAAAAAAATAACTTTCTAAAGACAGTCTCAGATAAAAAGAGATGTTCAAAGAATAATTACCTAATTTACTCACCAGTGATAATAATTCACATGCGCAATTTAAAATTCAATTTCAGTTTGCAATCATTTGCAGATTGAAAACTGAGAATACAAATACAAGAGTCTGCATTTTAAAAATAAAATGGTCCATGGAGATATTCAAAAATTTAATCATTGCTTTATTGTTTTATATAGTTCATACTCAGAGAAATAGAAAAGTATTCCCATAGGTGATAAAGACGGGGAAATTGCTACAAATGTCGAAAAAGAATGAAATGACTGTGACGTGTTTATTTAATGTTTCTTCTTTACACAGTATTGCTACGTATTTTCCTGTTTGTTGGCTGAACGCTCGCTAGAGAATTGCAGGATGTGCCGCCAGGAGCGCGCGCAGCGTCGTTTGGCCCACTGCCCCCCTCCCTCCCACCGCACGCACATTGCCGAGGGGAGAAGAGAAACAATAGCGCCACGTTCTTTTGCGACGCCTTCCACACCACAGCCGGCCGGAGGTTTTTCCTGACCAGGCGCGTTGCTTGTCAGTGTTACCAACACCCAAAACTGGGCCTTGGGCAATATGACAATTCAAATTTTTGTTTTCTTCGAACAGCAGTGATGATACAGCTGAATATCTTCTGAACTTCAAGAGATGTGTTCCAAAAAATATTTCTTGGCAATCGTTTGAAGATATAACCTATACGAATACATTTGTATAAACCTTTGTGTTGAACAACATATTTGTGAAAAATTGACATGTTTACAATTTTTTACGTTCATATTTATCTCCGGTTTTGAAACTGTATAGAAAGAGGTTAATTAATGGATGCCAGGTTCGGTGCATGTTCGAATGTTTCAATTAACGTTGTATCATTGTATTGTTTTGCAAAAGACGCTGCATCAGCGCAAGGTGAGACGTTTATTAGAATTTAATACATACGTACGAGCGAAATACACATCCTTCAAAAACTATTGTAGATTGATAAAAAATGGTATGGCCATGGAAAATATTATTCACCTCAAATGATTAAATGATTCATTCTATATTTAAATTAAAGCTGAAAACTATTTCTTTAACTTACGACCACTACACATCAGGCATTCCATTTCTCTTCTTCAGGGTGAACAGAAGTAATTACATTTTCAATACAATTCGGACTGAGGAGCCTTCGTTGTAGGGTTGGCAACTTGGTTTCCTCCCCAGCTCCGCAGCCTCCCGTGCTGCCCCAGTGGCACCTTCGCTTCCCTTCATTCTTCTATTATTAATCTCGTTCGAGAAAGCTCCTCATTACTCATCGCGTTGAGCACGTGTCTAAACATAAAGACCCGCGGCTCGTTTTTCCCGAGGAAGGGGCGCGTCGCACGCCCTACCTGTATTAATGATGGCGCTCATTTCACGTCGACAAGACGCGACAAACGCCGCGAAGAAGTCTTCGTCACTTTGTAAGACGACGCTCGCCCACGTCGGCGTGTTATGCGCGTGCGTATTTCGGGACTCAGAGGCCGCGCGGGCTAATGAGGAGAAAGATGAGGTGCGTCGCGTGGCGGGGTTGGGAAGGATCAATCTTCGCCATCGTTAAAGAAGTTCAAATGGACTCATCATCGGCGGGGGCGGAGACGGGGGAGGGTCCTCAAGTGACAAGTCGTTGGAGCCTTCGAGATGGATGATCAGGACGAAAACACGTGAGAGCTGGGTTTAAGAATATTTCGTTCGAAAGTGCTCATTGTGTATTAAGGCACGTGTGGTGGCGCACGTGCAATGCTTTGCAGTCGGATGACATATCTAAATATTACAGTACCCGTACAGATGAAGTTAAAACCCTGTAAATTCAGTATGTGATTGCGAGCAAAGAATCTGTATTTCACTATAGAAAAAGTTAAATACTCAAAAGAATTTTCAGTAAAGAGAGATCTTACGCGGCATTGTGTAGCCCACATTTTGTATCGCGTGGAGGCGACAAACGAACAAAAAGGGGCCTGATCCGCCTACACCGCCAGCGATGTGTCCTAACTGCAGCGCGATGAGGTCCGATGATGATGCAATATGAAACGAGATGCGGAATAGTTAAGTTAAAAATATAATATTTGGTGGAACGGCAGTTAAGAGAAACGGGGATGCAGCAGTAAAATCTGCAACGATCACATCCTGCCTATCAGAGATTCTTTAGCAAAAAAACGGAATTTGAATCGTGTTCTTCAGAAGCATAAAACTCTGATATTTGAATAAAATGAGAAGAGAACCACAAGTCTTGTAGTTACCTTAATGCTAATTACGTTAAACGTACTTAGTACGTGTTTTCTGTGTCACTACGAGAGGAAGCAGTCGCCGTATTGTCTCATGGGGAGTATACCGAGAGCATCCCTCAGTCAACTTTTCCTAAACCGTTTACCTACCTCCTCAAAAAGGGGCCCGACTGCATCGTTTCGTTTTCCTCCTTAGAGTAAGAACTAGTTTCCACATTTACCCTGGTCTTAGTATTATATTAATAAATTATAATTGATCTATATCTGTTTGTTCTCAAAAAGTATTTGCAAGTTCTTTTACAGCACTGCCAATGTTGAAAACCACACTTAAAAGTTTGTGAAAACATTTCAAACCTCCGACCAAGAGCATCATTTTGCCCCGCTGACTTAACACAGACAAATCCAAAGATTCTGTTATGTTCACGTGAGTTTGTTTTCTCTGGATTGGTGCGAGATTGTCTATTTGTGCTACTTATAAATGGAAACTCAAAAAAATCGTTTATACCTTCCCAAATTCCGGATGAACGAAACGAGATGCAAACGGGCTATGCCTTTTCAGGTGACGAAAAGTGAAAGGCGCTGCCAGTCGCATGATGTCAACTGTGTCGTGAACAGTGAGGCACTGAGCATGAGAACTCAGCAACGTCTAAGGCACTGAGTGAAAAGAACAGGTCACTAGGTTCAAATTTGAATAGCACGATGAGATATTTTATGTATAAGCAATTAGGTACTGCAAATAGATAAACTACACATGTGTTGATGCAACATATTAATTTCTGAGTTTAGGTGAGGGAGGAGACGTGTGTCTTTTCGCCTGTGTGTGTCTCCCCTTTTCCTGGACAGGTGATAGCAGTTGTTTGCTTTTGCTTTACTCACTGGAATAAATAAAATAGGGACTTGACTTTTCTTTCTGCGGAAAGGGCAGAAAGTACAGTTAATGTTCCGAATATGTATGCTTTTAACACGCCTCAAAAATTGAACATATTTTGTCACAAACATGCTGAAAAAATGATTGTAATACATCGATAAATGCATGTATAATTTGTTATTACATAATTCAATTTCCTTCAATTATATTGAAATTTAGGCTGAGAATCACCATTGAACCCTCGCTGGGGTTCTCCGGGTATGGAAACATCATTGTTATGCGCCTGTTATGAGGTTCGATTGCAAGGATTTTCGGAAATAGTGTATCATTTTGTGAGGCATACCTAAATGGTGAGATAACAACTGTAAGTTAAAAAGAAGAAAATCTTGTTGACAAAGAACTTTTAAGAAAAGCTTTGATGACAGTGGCACAACTTTTATTGCGCTTTCAAAAATGTAGATTTTATCTATTAAATATCTTCTCAGATAATGTTCATTCGTTGCTTCAAATTTCAGTTGTTTTTTAGTAAATAAAATACTATTACATATTTAACGTACATCATAGTGTTATAACGAAGAAGTAATACATTTTAGCGTGACCTTGTTTTCAATAAAAACACATTTGCTAATACATTCCCTCCCCCACATGTTAGATGAACAGAGAATAAAGTCAACACATGTAAAAAACTGAGGGAGCAAGATGCCTTCTCATGTTTGCAAGTCATTGTTTAGGATGAATCTTTTCACGCCGTCTGATTCAGAGAAGAGCAACCAACGACTTTTGTCACGATTTAAACCACTTACATCTCAGATTCAAGTGAACGAGTGGCTCGAGTGCGCTCTACTCTACTAGTTTCAGATCTGAAATTTATGTCTTATTATGAAACCGATCCAGGAGTTTAATTCATCCATATAAAATGAAGCTATCGACTTGATAGATCCCTGCAGCTGTAATCGGTGTGTCGTCGAGAGCTCATGATGCGACCTATTATCATATATATTGAAACCCAGGGAGCACACAGGCCCGAGGCAATTACGCTCCTTCCAGAGAGCCATACGTTATCCAATTATCAGCTCCCATTACTAAATTGGTGCTATTATCGCTTACGCACACTCAAAAGACAAATTCCTCCACTTCTGCACGAGGTTTGGCCTCATCTTTGTAATGAAAGGGATGATTACTTGTCATTTGACTTCGTACCACCATTAGCTGGTTGGACCTGGACCTGTTTGAAAGTTCGACCTTGCGAGTGTCAGGTAGGCCCACTCTTACAGAACGGAGGGCGTCTCAGTAGCATGAAGATTCCGGTTTCATGTTTCACACAATCACAAGAAATCTGGGTTTGGAAGTAAAACTAAATACACCTCTTACGAAATAAACCCGAAAAATTGACGATATTTTCATTGACTAGTTGTAACATGTGTATTCTATCGTAGCGTTTCACGGTAATATTTGCAATGTTAACAGTATGTATTTTCAGATAATATTCATGAGTACAGTTAAGTCAGCTAGTAGCAGATCACATCACGATTACTTCATGCTTGGAGTTAATATAAATCTTAAGATCTCCATCATTAATGAATAACACAAATCTACCAACAAAAAAATACATCTTTTCGAAAAGTATTGGACAATTAAAGATAATAGAATATGTGACAGGTTGGTAATAATTACACGGATAATATGGAAAAATTTTATCACTAGAAGATTAGCAGTCATTTTGACGGGAGACCTACTTTTTATGTATCTATCAACAATGTGTGTGGTTTCTAAATTCAGCGCTTTGTTACTTTCAGTATTTAATCATATTCTACACATTTAACGAAAAATAGACATGCTCACTGAAAATCAATTACGATATTTACATATACTACTACAAGGACGAAGACTCGTAATTTTGGCGGATAGTAGGTTTCCTAAGATCTTAAACATCCTCTCAGGAAAAATAAAATACAAACGTGATTGTAAGGAACTTGCATCAAACTGTAACTGTTAATAAAAATTTCCAAGAAGCTTCCAGCGGCTGTACAATTTTATAATGAAACGAAATACTCCTTTTACATACTTAATCAAATGGCGCGCTTGTATACTGTGAAATTCGGGAGTAAATGCTGGTCAAAGCACGTATGTTTCAATGTTCAGGATGTGACGGCCCCCTATGCATGTGCAGGGAGGTAACGAGAGAGAAAATATCTCACTGAGATTATATCTTCAAATTATCAGAAGAACTACAAAAAAAGGCAAAATCTTCTCCGAGCAATCAGCATTCTTCAGAGTAGCGATATACGCAAGACCTGCCAGATAGGAGCAAGTAAAGGCCAGATCAAGTCCAGGAACTGCATGCGCTGATACAATTATGTATGTGGATCGTGAGCTGGAATAATATTTTATATTTGTACACGCAGCTTTGAAGCTCCTGGAGAGCTTGAATAATAAAAATTTACTGATTATCAAGAACTTCACAAGATAAAAATGAAAACCTTTTTATGTATATTATCTATTGTTAAAGGCACTCATTGTTAGCACAACAATAAAATTCTTTAATAATATAGAGGTTGCAGTTAAAATCAGAGCGATTTGATGTTTCGCTAAAAAAACCCGCTTTCGCTAAACGAACCCGTCAAAATGACGGATTCGACCTACTACGTAGAAAGCAAATTACCATCCAAATGTTAAAGACGTAGTCAAAATACAGATCAGTTTGAGAGTGAAATGAATAATATAAGTTGGGAAATTCATAACGAACTTCATGTATTAAAACGCAAGGAGGGCTTGGGAAGTTTAAGAAATTATACTTCGTCCTCCGCTGTGTTTACTCTCATTTGGTAGGACATTAGTAACATCGTCTGCCAAGAACACCGAGGAAGATAAAAGTAAACTAGTTGGCCTTTCTCCGAGTAAAAATATATGCGTTTGTCTTGTGGATTAGGTTAGTAAAAGAATTATTAGAGATGAGAAATTAAAATGAAATAATAAGCAGAGAAAGTAATTCATTTAAGATGCGTTTCATGAAATGATACACTAAATATTACAAACATTGCTTATAAAATGTTATCTTCAGTAAGAACCAATGAAATTCTGTTTCATCACTTTCATTCTCAAACATTTTTGAAACCTTTAACTTCCGATATCGCAATTGTTCATTGATTTTGGTTGTTTCAACAATTTTGAGATATACACTTCTTTCTTGGGCGTATTTTCTCTTTTTTTTCATTTTTGTAGCATTTCTGCGCATAACTTCTGGTACACTCCTTCAGGTGTAGGAACTGGATTTTATTGATATAAAATTTCCCACCTTGTGTCTGCTTCTTGACACAATGACATTTGCATTTGCGAGTTTCTATTTGTTACAATAGCAAAGACTTCAAATATTAAAATATTGTTAATGAATAAATGCAACGTCGATAAAAGTATTTGTACAAAAAGTTTTCGAAAAAAATAACAACAAAATTTAATCTAATGGTCATTTATCTTAGCTATTTGCAAAAAAACTTCTAAGAGTACATGACACCATAACAGAGTGGTAATTTATGCTTGTGAAACATGGATGACGAGAAGGAATATGAAGAGAAAGGCTGATTTTCGTAATGAACGTAACAAGGCAATTTTTGCCCCCCAAAAATTGGTAATGATGTAAGAGAAGACAATGAAGTAATTAACAAAATGAAAAAAGAATGAAGAATTAGAACATCTTACGCAAAATAGATTTCAGAAATTATGAAAGACGGCAGATATATGATGAGAAAGCTCTTCTCAGAACTTTTAAAGATTCTGTGGGTCCTTTAGTGAACGGGCATTAGTGTTTGGGGAATTATTTAGTGTTTGGGGCATTATTTGGTCGTGTTTTGGAACCGGTTTACCCTCGGATAATGCTCTGTTATTTCCGCAAGGCATAAATTGCTCAGAAAAATCGTAAAATAATGAAGTATGTGAACGTGCAAAGTACTAGAGATGGATTTATTCTTTATTATGCTTCATAGTCCCAAGCACTTTTGACAACACACACACTTACATTCACATATTCTCATCTGGGACAAGCTTTGAGCCCCTGACTGGTTGTGCCGCCATGAGTGGTCGTGTAGTGTGTGTGTGTGTGTGTGTGTGTGTGTGTGTGTGTGTGTGTGTGTGTGTGTGTGTGTGTGTAAGGAGAGAGGAAGGGTCAGGGATGAAGAAGTAAAGATCGCGCGCGGTTCATGTCTCGTTTTTAAAGTACTGCTTCGGCATAACCTTAGTTATATTTATTTACCTGGTATTGACATTAGAAATCACGGTTATGTACTGATCAGACAGCGGCTGCATTCGACCTGCGTAGTTTTTGTCGAAAATCTTCCAGCGTCGTGAGTCGCGATGAGGGTCGCTGTAGCAACAACGGATGTTGTCGCTGAGCCCCGCCTGTCGGGCAGGCAGGCTGGCCGTCCTCAGGGCGAGTAGTAGGTGAGGCTGCGGCGAGGACTCGGCGTTGGCCGGCGGCCAGCCCCCGCGGCGCTGAGGACCGGCGGCGCTGGCGGCGCTCCAGGGCGTCCTCGCGGGCGGAGGCGGGGCGGGGCGGGGCGGGGTTAGAGCGCGTCTTGCAGAGGGCGCAGCTGAATGGCGCCATAAAATATTTTAAAGAGAGCCCAGACAGTGGCGAAAAATGCCGTGCGCGAAGGAAGGCCATCTGTCGCAGCGACGAGGCCCTGCGTCGGCGCCCTGTTGCACGTGCTGTGAGCGCCCACGCTCCGGAAGGAAGGCGCTATCATAGCCACGGAGGCGACCGAGAGAACTACGCCACCGGAACTATGGAACTGGGGCGAAGCTCTATGGGGTCCACAGCACGTCACTCTACTCTTCCTTCCCAAATATAGAATTCACTTTTTCCCTTTTGCAATATAAAGAACATAAATTGCCATTCACGAACAGCGCACAGACTAACTACAGTGTGTTTAACTCTTCACTTGATTATTTACTCGAAAAGAAGAGTAGCGTTTATTACTTATTTACAAACGCGCGTTATCGATGCTTTTGGTTTTTTGTTATGATTAGTTCATATTCCTTCTATAATAATGTCTAAGGTATGAGTCTGTATCTAGTTTGCAGTTATTTAGATTATTAGAACCACTGTGAAAAAGGTATTGTGCAAAAAAATATACGTTTTGATCTTTTTTTGTTATAATTTTAATGGTTTTAAACTAAAAGGAACCTTTAAATCTTATTTTAAAAATATATGTTTGCAGAGCATTTGCACTTACATTGTCACTGACATTTCAATTCATTCATAAATTATCAAGAAAAGAAGGTAAAAGGTGTAGTGATATGTATTATCCATGAGAAAGTGTAAGATGTCTAAGAAACAAGGTTTATTTCCATAACAAGGTGTCTTATTCTCAGTATAAATCACTGTTCAGAAAACACGTTGACTATCTCTCGTTCATGTAAAATAGTTGCCATGGTTCTATACGCTCTTTTCTGACAACTCTCCAATTACTCGCCTCGATGGAGCGACAGTCTTAATCGTGAGCTTGATGTATGCGCCCCGTCAGTGGGTTTGATTGAGTGATTCGTGGTAGGAGAATCGGCGACCATGATCGTATCCACTTTGTTGAACTCCCTTACAGAAGCAGCTGTCTCGGTAAGAAGCTCACATGTTCTCCTGAACGACGAAAGGAAACTATCACGTAATTGATCTCATTTTCTCGATTTTGTAAAGAAAGAACATAAGAACTGTCAATAATACTAGTTATGGAACAGGAGCATTTAATGCATTTCTTATCAGTAATTATAAAAAAAATCATTGAAATAGAAAATGAATCCTAAGAATAAATACGAACGAAAACAGAAAAGAGTCAATAAAAACTATGAACACTAATATAATTTGTAAATCATTAGAATCCATATAGATGTACTAATTTTAATAAGATATCTAGTGATATCATTTATGGAATTTATTCAGGTTATAGTATGGTTAATTGTCAAATCTTCAACTCATGTGACATTAATAACAACTGCATCGATTTCGCCACTGAAATCGATTTTTATCGTGTTGTGCGAGATTTGAGTTTTCAGCCGAGAGGCGACGCGCGGCACGCACGCCGGTCGTCGGCGTCGCGTCACAGGTCCTCTCCAAAGACCAATTCCCACTCAAGTGAGAGAACAATACATTGAGACACTTAACTGAGACAATGAATGACAATGTGGTTGAACTCGCGTTTCCGTCCAACAATTACTTGTGCGTAAAATTGATCATGAAACACATGAAAATGAAAAATAATTATGGGTTGTTCACATTGCCTTGAAAATATATATTTTACTATTCCAAATGGTTCTATGGAAAGTGCAATAACCAATTTTAACTTTCATTTATTATTTTCTCTCGTGTTTTCCAAAATTAATCTGACATCTAACTTTTCTTTGTAATTGCGGTATTTGGCATTCGGTTTATCTTGATCACAAAGTAATTCAAACCCCATTCTTTTTTAGTTGTAGTTGGTTTAGTCATCGACACAAGTACGATAATGAGCAATTAAAAATTGTGAAATGTAACAGTAAATTTCTACACAGCAATAAATTAACATCATAACCCATGTGTAACTGACTCAGCAATCGTTACTGTTAATTTTTTTAAATACAACTCTTTACCAAGTGGATAAAAAAAATATTCAACAGAATTTTTTGCATCAGAGGCGCACCCAAAGGTATGTGGGGGCGGGGAGCTCATGGAGCTTCAGTCTTCGCCCCCATCCCACCCCACCCCGCCCCACCCCGCCCCACCCCACCCCCAGAAGCCAATGGTTCATATTCAAAAATATAGCTGACAATTTTCTATACTAACGAAAGTCATTTAATATATCAATTGTTAACGTTTTAAGTATAGGTTTATTTCCCAGGAGAGCATTGTTCCAGCTAGGGCAGACAGTAAGCTCCCGACTGGTGTCTCGACACGTGTTGAAGTGTAGGTCATATATGCAAGTGTGTGTGTGTTTAATAGGAGAGAAAGGATCAACGATGAGGAAGGAAAGATAGCGCGCAGTCCATGGCTCATTTGTTAAGGTACTGGTGTGGCATTTGCCAATTACTGATCCGATGAAACACGGAAACCTACCGATCAAAGCAGCCGGCCACTGGAATTCTCCTCCAGACCGCGATTGAATTCGCCCTAGCTACACGTGTACCGAAAACGCGCCCGCGTGGCGGGTGGGAGCGTGGACGTGCCGCGCAGATTCGCCGCCACGCTGGTTGTGGGCGCGGCGGGCGCGGGGGCTGAGTGGCAGCAGGGCCGGGGGCGGCGGCGCCGAGTGGCGGCTCCCGCGCGCGCGCGCCCCCCAATCTTCCCGTCACCGCGCCCCGCCGCGGGACGCGCCTTCGAGCCCCGGGCGACGCCCCTGACGGCCGCTCGCGCGCGCCGCCACCAACGTCACTCACGCGCCTGCAGGCGCTGCTTGGCGCCGGCTCAGATGGCTCGGTGGGGCGATCGTTGCCGCAGCAGCGGCTCCCACCGGGAGGCCCTAGGGGGAATCGTGATTCTAGATGTGGAGCTGTGTTCATTCAGCCAACGACCGGAGGAGAGTTCGAGCGGTAGGTTTCCCTCCTTCGTCCGAGGTGAAGGTGAATTGCGAAGCAGTACCTTCATAAACGTGTCACGGACCGCGGGCAGACTTTTCTTCAACTTCCTTGGCCTCTCCTCTCGGATACTGCGCGCACTACACTTGCAGATATAATATCTAAATTAATTGACGCACCCGGAAGCACGAAATGCTCACTCCAGAAACCGCCATCCCCACCCCTTAGGGCTGGTCAATGGGATGCGATATTCCTGTTTTTCGCGCACACATAGGCCTGCGCGCGCTTAATTTTTCTTTGTGAACAAATATATTCATTTCCTTTGTCAATAATAAACAATTTACAAGTTTCTGGAGTGTTTCTATGCTTCTGCAATGTAAAGTTTTGCCTAGAAAGCATTTTTCAAGCCAACTTTGGAGTGCTTATTGCGGCTCAGCCATTCGTAATATCCATGTATTTATTAGACAAAATATGCTTAAAATTGTCCTAAGAGCTTATTTTCAAAATTTCAACGTGTCCTCCCCGGATACCCTGTATTAACAATGATTAATTTGTACCCTATCTAAAATGTCGGAATGTTATATCTGAATGACGAACCACACTAATCTCTGCTGTCTAATTAAAACTTCGTTTACTTGAAAGCTGGATTGTGAAGAGGGTGGATTCTCTCAAATTCTTTCATTTTCATTTATGGTAGGGTGCAGTGCCAAGAGCTATTAGCGGGGAAAAAATGAACGGAATATTGCGTGATTTAATTTCAGCCACAATTTAATGTCAATAGGACATTCTTACTTCAACTAGAAGTTTATCACTATAATATAATATTTCCTTCGATTATACGTAATTCAGATCGCCCTACTTTCCAAATAATATTGTCTCAGCTACTACGTATCCCGCAAACCAGCGTCTCATCATCTCGTTTCGTCTCATCGTCTCGTTTTGGAACAATCCATGAGATTCAACGCACCCTCAAGGCAGCGGCAAGGCGACGGCGCCAGTGGAGGTGGCTGCAGGCGGGCGATCAATAGACGCTCTCTGATGAACCCTGCCTGCTCTCCCCTAACCACACCCGCAGCAGCCGACCATTCAGCGTCTCAAGAAACGGAATACAGATTTTCTTTTTTCTTTTTACTTATTTAACGCGCCTATTCATCTGGTATGGTCGTACAGTGACCATTGTAATTTGACATTGGTGGCACTTTGTGGCAACGATAGTGGAACATGCAAACGAACACCCAATCACTCATGCCTGGGGCGGATTTGGAACCCACATCTCTTCAGCCTCAGCGATCTCGGCTATCCAGGCCGCTAGGCTGTAACATGGATTGTTACGGAGGAAGTCTTGAAAAGTTGATCAGAAAATGGTCCCCAAATATCTTTTCATAACAACGCTAACTGAACATTAATTATTCATTGCTGCGTAAAGCAGAATCAAGTTTCTTTTATCGCCGTTACATACAAATACATGCAGATGTATACAAAAATAAATATTTTCTATATTCGTTCTGAAAGAGTGCAATCATCACTACTATTAAATAAAGTGTCTGAATTTAAACTTTTCTTCATATTAATAATTTAAGAAGAATCCCATAAAACTTCCATTTATGTTTAATATTTCTGTAAGTATAAATTATACTCGTATACGACTGGAAAGTTATATTGAGTTACCTAGAACTAAAAATACTACAACATAAAAAACAATAACAAAAAATATATAAACTCCTAGTCAACTTGATTCAGTATGTCAGCTCCTTCACAGTCCCCTACACAGATTTTACGAGAAATCACATCGAATACACTTATTCTTGTGCTCTGCAATTGTAGAAGTTTCTTCCACAGTTCTCGTTTGTCCGTCTTTTGGCGCTAGCTAATGTTTATGTGAAAGAAAATTCTTGCCTATAAAAATTTTAAAAAAAAATTGATGTATAACAGTATTATCTAATTACAGTTTGTTTTTTCTTTAACAAAAAAAGAAACGGATCGGAACAGACGAATACGTGGATATTTGTTAAGAAAGAGATGTGAAAGCGTTACGAGTGTTGTGCGGATGGCAACACAGGTGCCCAGCAAAGCGCTCTTTGCCCTGTGCGTGAAACAAAACAATGAAAGCGTGCGGGAGCCTGCTCTTGACGCCATCTCGTCACGACGCGGTGCGTGGCGGCGGCGGCGGGCGCGTACGTGGGGTTGGCAGCCTTGTCACAACAGTGCGCCCGGGATTGTCAGGGCCAACGGGCGGAGCGGCCGCCCTCTGTCGCTACTTGACCCGCGAGTAAATTCGCTTCTCGGAACCAGTTAAGATACCATCGCAGCCAATTGGCCCGACCCGCTGCGCCATGTGGCGGCGGCGCGCACTGCCTCGAAATGGGCCGAAACGCGCGCAGGGAATGAGGGTTAGGAATCTGTATTACTACTTTCCCATGCGCGCAGAAGTTGAACGAAAGTCTTCAACCTCTGCTCATGTGAGTTGAGTCAATGGTTTCGTTAGATACCGTGGAACTCAGGAAATCTGCAAAAGCAATGACACAGTTCTGATTTTTACTGAAAAATGCAAATATTTGATTTTTTAGTGTGTATATAATATTGCAGTATTCATCAAGATTGTGTTAAAATATTAAATGTGTTGCAATTTTATTTGCTGTTTTTGAGCTGTGAACATGCTCCTTTTGTGAAAACCATTTGCGCGGTTTTGTTCAGCAACCTCTTTGCGACTACAGACCTTCGTTTGTACTTCAGTTTTATCCTTTCCCTCTACCCAAGGCCTATAGAAGGATTTTCCTAAGGATGAGCCAAAGTGACAATTCGTGTAACAGGTGAACATCACATGTAATTCAGAGAAGTATCCCTCCGCAGCAATAGCTGTTCAGCCACGCCTCTTCGTGAAGTCTTTATGGCTCCTGTGAAAACATCCCTATGCAGAAGTCTAAGAGTTTCGCTGAGGTATACGCACGCACGTGAGTCCGGGAAATATTTGAATTTAATTGCGTATGTGAAATATCTCTTAACATGCTCTCGCAATCAATAAAAGAAACTGTCACGAATGAAAATACAAAGCTTTCAATCACAGCTCGCCACACATCACAATGGCCGGAAACACTGACACCAGTACGCATCTCACATTCAAGTCTCGGTTTTAAAATAAACATAATATTTATCACGCAAAAAGGAAATTCAATGTAATGTTTGTAGAAAAAATAATTTTTACGGAAGAGCACATAACACTGCACTTCCTAATTGCAATTATTTCTCGTGGCGCCCTACATATTCGTCGGACGAGGACATCACAAAAGGAAGCGTCGAAGCCCTTTACAAGGTAGCCAACTGCAAAAGAACGAATGCAGGAAGGGTGTCTGATGGGCTCGAGCACTTTGGCTCATCCTTAGGAAAATCCTTCTATACCACGCGAAGTGGCAAAGGGTGTAGCGCGCTGACTTTACATTAGGGAGGCCCGAGTTCAGTCCCCGTGCCGGGCATCCTAACTTTGATTTTCATAACCTCAGTCATTCAGGCGAATGCTGGGATTGTTCTACTGAAAGGTCACGACCGCGAAATCGCTAGGCGAATTCGATAACCACATGAAGCCACAAAGGCTAAGCGAATTCGAGACCTCGCGGATTCCTGGTTGGGTGACCGACCCGAGATCAAACGGCGCTGAGGCCAATTGCCCTTTACGGGACATACAATAGCTAAATACAAATACCAATACCCACGGCCTAACAGTCGGGAGCAATTAGCTAAGATCCCTCAGTGCTACAACTGTTCCGTTGCAGTATCTCTGACCGAATGCATGATCAAGTCAATCGAAGATCCTAGAATTAGAGTCTACACGGAGAGAGATATTCGACACCAGCTCCGGCTGGGGCTAGGGCTTCGACTAGGGCTGTGAGCCAATGGCGGAGATACCTGGAGAGCGAAAACCACCATCCTACCGCTACCCGATAAACACGTTCCAGTGAAGGTGAAAGAAAACCATCTCGCGGCTGTAAAATGAACTACATTCACAGAACTAATGCCCAAGGAGTTGACGCGTCTCGGAACACAAATGCTTACTCCCTCAGAGGCAATGCAAATGTACGTCAATCGTTGAGCAGCTGAAATAGAATGTAGTTCTGCAAGATGTCACAATCCTAAAAGAAATCCGGAATACTGGTGTAGTTGTGACAGCGCTCAACTAGGAAGGTGCCAACGTACTGCTATTTCCTAAATCAAATTAATCTAATATACAATGCATGTGGTGGAAGTGAACTAAAGCGAAAGGAGTTGACTTTTTTATGTGTCCACATAAGAGGAAATACTTCAATTAAAAATAAATGTTTTGTTAGACGTTGCAAGAAATAGTGATATTCCCAATATTCACGCGCTTTTATAGAATAATCATCTATTGAAAATAAACATATACTTCAAAACAAGTTCACCGGGAGCGGTAGCTCAATGCATCAACTAATGTCACTGCAGCGTCTCTGACCGGGAGATCCTAGATTCGAGTCCTGACGGCGGCAGGATTTTCGACACTAGCTTTTCAGCTAGATCGAATTCAGTTGCTGTCTGGAGGAGAATTCTAGCAGCCGGCTGCTCTGATCGATAGTTTTCCGTGGTTTCTCCGATCAACACCAGGCGAATGCCGGAGCAGTACCCTAACAAACGGATCACGGACCGCGCGCGATCTCTCCTTCCTCTTCCTTGTCCTTTCCTCTCCCCTTACACACACACACACTTACACTAACATGCACTACACTACCACATATTCCGGGAGACCGGTAGGGAGTTTAGAGCTTGTCCCGGCTGGGGCGGTGCCCTGCTGGTGGGAGAGTCCTGGTGAGGGGGAAACCCCGCTAGCCGACGGTAGGTCGGCGCCGGATCTCGCCATCTAGCGGGAGAAGATCAACGCCATCTCCCGAGGAAAAATCATGCACTACACTTACGGGACTAATGACCTGAGCTGTTGACGCGCCCGTAATCAATAACCAACCAAATTTCAAACCAGTTCGGAAGCCTTTGAATGTCATTATATTCAATTCCATTTTATGTCGTTTACAATTTTATTTTCCATTGAATTGTCAGTTGAATTGCAGGCTTGAGAACCACAAGTGATTCGAATGTGCTTTTGCTGCCACTTCGGTCCACTGTGCGGCGGCGTGGCAGGGGAGCGAGCGGTGGCGGGGGTTGGGCGGGGGGAGGACGAGAAGAGGACGGTGGCGGCGGCGAGGGCATGTGGGCGGGGACCACACGCGACACAGCAGACGCCCGCACGGCCGCACACATGGCGTCGGAAGTCCTCAATCAGCTTTCGGTCTATGAACTTGCAGCAGCCCGAAGCCACTCCGTTATGGACACCGGAATGGAATGTTGGAACACGTTAGTCAAATTACGTTAGTACCATAAGCAATGTCGTACAGGGTTGTGACTTCTCTAAGGTGAATCAAGAGTTTCTGATTTATGCTGAGGAGCCACAGAAATTCTTTCTGAATGAAGATAAGGACTGATACAGAGAATTCCCATCTTTCATGTATGGCTGTTTTCTTGTGTTGTGTTGTGTATGTTCAAGAAATACCTTTGAATGTTTAGGCAATTCGCAAGAATTTTATGCAAATTATTCTGTATTTATTCTTTATGAGTAAGACATTTCGTTCTTTCAGACCTTTCATTACTTGTGCGTCCGTTCAACGAAAAATTGTTCAATGTAGAACGTTTGTAATGTAAAGCATACATGTTTCTCTTTGTTTATACACACTTTCTTGTCAATATTTGACAATACGAATACTTTTATTAATTATCAAAATTATTTTTTTATTTTAATTATTAAATTAAAATGCGTTCTTTGAGCTTTTGGTGTCCATTTTAATTTAAAAGAATACTTAAATAACTCTAAATTGACTATTACTTCAATTCTCCAAAATCTCTTACTTCTTTGCCAATATTCGTAATACTATATTATCCTTACTATATACCCTATTATTCTCCTTTATTTCGTTATTGGTGATATTAATTGCTCTGTATTTTGATATTATTCCTACTCGTGTTACTTTTTCAACAATCGTTTTTATGAATAGCAACAATTTAAAGTTTTATGATTTGTATTTTGCGAAACACCCAAGTATGTCAGATTCATTCAAGAGACATTGCTTCTTACGTCCTATGTGTTTTAGAGCCTCATTGCTACATCATAAATGGAAACATATAGTAACGATGGTAACAAAGATGACGTAGCAACTTGATGCGTCGTCTCCACTTAAGATGTACCCTAATGGACATGCTAGGGCCACGTAATGAAAATATTTCGAAAGAACGCAAACCGCAGCTGTCAAATGCTTCATTTAGGCAATGCCATAACTACAATTGAGCAAAGCTGCTTGTCTGTGGAATGGTCCTTGTAACATGATACTCGGAAGATGTGGGGTATTCTGTTTCTAGTGACAGCCAAGACAATTGAAAATTATGTGTCCACAGAATAAAACGCTACCCAAAGAATGATACTTCATCCGCAATATGAGCAAATCAGTTCACAGCAAGCCAATTCAAAAAGAGGTAAAGCATAGAAACAAACGGGTAAAATTGATGAGGTTCAAATTGATGAGGTTCAGATTGATGAATTTTGAAAAATGACAAGATTCTGAGAAATCTTAATCGCTAACAAAGAGTTCTTGAATAGTTGCGAAAAGTGTTTTGCAAACATTCACAATGCATTATGGAAAATTAAATTCGAACCTAAATTCAAGCTGTGGGCAACATTTGAAAAAAATCGAAATACTATCAGGTGTCTAAAAGGTGGTCAAGGAGTTCTAGAATTTCCAAAGAGTTGTTGAAAAATCTCTAAAAAATCAAATTATTATCAACATTAAATCCCACTTGACAAATAAATGGTAATGTCTTAACTAATACGTGGGTACTGACAGCCCATTTTTTAAATATATTTTTCCAAAACTTGTAAGAAGAGCTATTCGTTGCACGAATTCGAGTTTTCCTACTGTTGCTCGCAAAGGGACCTTATTGTTAGAATTTGATTTTTCTTCATAAATTTTGGATTTTTGCGAAATATTCATCCCACCAATTTAAAACATCTCCCAGAAACTCATAATGATCTATCTTTACAGTTATATATGGTGATCTTTTCCGATCACCAGTATCTTTATAGGTATATATTCTCTGGCGGATTTTCCTCGTACTAGCCGGGCAATTATTTACTCTTAACATCTAACTCTTATCCTTCTAAATTTTATTTACTTTAAGCACTACCCAATTTAGTTACCGAGGTCAATCCGTCGTAAGAAAGTTGTTTTTGTGTGTTGACAGGACCATCCGCACGGATTCGCTGTTACGAAAATTTACGTAATAAACATTTATCTTATTTATATGGGTTCGGAAATTATCCTTTCGATTATCTAAATAATAATACTCGTTTTCAAATAAACAAGACATTACAATCTGGTTCTCTTCGGATGAACACAAACCAAAACATACATAGCATTTTCCCACAGCAATCAAAACAACAACAACAATAAACAATAATGACTCTTCACACATTTAAATATTCCCGTTTAATCTTCCCTTGCATGCATGGCCATTTACCCCTCATTATACCAATTGAAATTATACAATAAAACTTGATCTTCCAACAATGCTCGTATTAATAATGTCCCCTTTTTGTCACTTCCCTGTTCAGAGTCCATTGCCTTCTTGGCCATCGAATCCCACGTACATTGTAGATTCCATTCCAGTATAATTCAATAACATCACTTCATTTTTTCTCTTCTCCACACAAGATTTGCACTTTTCCAACTTAAAATATTTATCGCATCAACAATGTCAGCTAACTTATTTCTCGACTACGTCGGAGCACCTTCTCCCTCCATTTGATCGTCATCGAGTCGGAATACCGTCTGCTTTCGTCTTCATAGCACGCGTATTCTTGTTCTGCAAAGATGTGAAGTACTTTACACATTTAGGTTTCTCTTTAGATTTTCTGCGTTGCTTCCCACCTTCCTCGCACGCTTTCTCGTTTCTGATTGGCTAATCCCATTTAAGCATCTTATATAGTTTATTTCATGAACAAGCAATTCTTACGTTCTTTCTCGTCATTAGCTAAGACCCCTCGCAAATTTCTCACATGTCCATTTGAGATTATAATCACAATGAATTCCGATATTTTCCCTGTCTATTACTTACATTGCCCTTCCCTTACATTCTCGTTATTTACAAACCCGTTATACAATTCCTTCAGGATCCCCATTGTTGACGTTGTGTATATTTGTAAATGTTGCATAATTTGATTATACTTCATATGTGAATCGTTACATATGATGCTAATTTTTTTACGTTTTCTTTTTTTTACAAACAAAGATAAGTTACTAATAACAAAAAACGACAAATACAATGTTTATTCTAACGGTTGTCCTAATATTGATGGGCAATATCTTACACAGCTAGCGTTGTTAGTGCACGACTCTGATGTTCAATTAATCTAATATATTCGTTTAAATATTTATGCTAAGTCAATTACTATCTGAAGTAGCAAATTGAATGAATGTAGATTTACACATAGCAGTTTCTGAAAAGCTCATGAGGAATCAAGGGAAAACAATTAAGTTAAATGCATGTAGTCTTAAAATCATATAAAACGATTACAACTTAAAAGGAAATATCCCATTGAATTATAAACAAATAAATTGTAAAATTGTCTGCAAGAACAGGAAGAAATAATGAAACTGACTTGATAGGTGTAAAAATCTCCCCACACAAGGAAAATCTTGTGAAAATCGTAAATATTACTTTTCTCTATTTCTCTCGAACCTCTACTCGTCTCGTCCCCTTATTCCTTTTACACGTACACTTACAGATTCCCTGCGCAATTGGCCAGACGCATACACATATGGACTCAGAAGGGTGCTCACACAAACAGCAAAAGAGAAAAGATCCCTATGTCATGTAGGAAAATCGATAATCGCAGCGATCGCCACTTGCCGCCGAGCGCGGTGGCGCGCGCCCGACGTCCCGCGCCCCGCCTCGCCCCTCCCCCTCCGGGAGGCGCCCGCGAAGCTTTACGACGTGCGGAGGCGCGCGTGGGCGCGGCCGGCGCTATCGGCAGCGCGGCATCTCCGCCACGCCGAGACCTGCACCTCCGCCGCCGCCGCGCCAGACGACGCCACAGGCCACGCCAATCACGTCATCTTAATCTCTGCGGGGCGGACAGCGAAGCGGAGAGCGGGGCGGACAGCGGGGCGGACAGCGGGGCGGAGAGCGGGCCAGAGAGCGGGGCGGAGAGTGGTGTGGAGAGCGGGGCGGAGAGCGGGGCGGAGAGCGGGACGGAGAGCGGAGGGGAGAGCGGCGTGGAGAGCGGGGCGGAGAGCGGGGCGGAGAACGGGGCGGAGAACGGGG
Source organism: Teleogryllus occipitalis (assembly GCA_011170035.1). Classification (NCBI taxonomy): domain Eukaryota; kingdom Metazoa; phylum Arthropoda; class Insecta; order Orthoptera; family Gryllidae; genus Teleogryllus; species Teleogryllus occipitalis. Next base: position 46,604 of record BLKR01005217.1, read on the forward strand.
CAGAGAACGGGGCGGAGAGTGGGGCGGAGAGCGGGGCGGAGAGTGGTGTGGAGAGCGGGCCGGAGAGCGGGGCGGAGAGCAGGGCGGGAAACCCAGCAGAGGCAGGAAGAGCAGGGGAATCAGGAAGCAGAAGCCCAGGCGAAGCAGAGAGAGCGGGGGCAGAGAGCAGAGGCAGAGAACAGAACAGCAGGGCAGGGAGAGCAGGGCCGGAGAGCGAGAGCAGGAGAGTGAGTGGAGAGCAGGCCGGAGAGCAGGGCGGAAGCGGAGCGGAGAAGGGCGGAAGCAGAGGCGGAGAGCAGAGAGTACAAGAGCAGCGCGGAAGCAGGGAGCGGAAGCAGAGGCGGAAGGCAGGGCGGAAGCAGAGGCGGAGAAAGCGGGGCGGAGAGCAGGGCGGAGAAGGGCAGGAAGCGGGGAGGAGAGAGGGCAGAGAAGCAGGGCAAGCGGGGCGGAGAGCAGGGCGGAGAGCGGGAGCGGAAGCGGGGGCGGAAGAAACGGAGAGCAGAGGAAGCAGGAGCAGAGAAGCAGAGAGGCAGAGGAAGCCCAGGTCAGAGAAGCAGGGCGGAAACTGGGTCAGAGGCAGAGCAGGGCGGAAGCCCGAGGGCGGAGGGCGGAGGCAGCAGGGCGGAAGCAGGAGCGGAAGCAGGAGCGGAAGCAGGGCGGAGAAGCAGGGCGGAAGCGGAGAAGCAGGAGCAGAGAGCAGGGCCAGAGAGCAGGGCGGAGAGTGGTGTGGAAGCGGGCCGGAAGCAGAGGCGGAGGCAGGGCGGACAGCAGGGCGGAGATCAGTATGGAAGCGGGAGCGGAGAGCAGGGCGGGAGAGCGGAAGCGGAAGCAGGGCAGAGAAGCAGAGGCAAGAGCGGGCAGAGAGCAGGCGCGGAGAAGCAGGGCGGAAGCAGGGCGGAAGAAGCAGGCGTGCGGAGAAGCAGGCGTGCAGAGAAGCAGGGCAGAGAAGCAGAGGCAGAGAAACGTAATTTAGGAGAAGCAGAGGCGGAAGTAGTGAGAAGAGGCAGAGAAGCAGAGGCAGAGAGTAGTGTGAAGCAGGAGCGGAAGTGAGGCAGAGAAGCAGGATGAGAGAAGCAGAGAGAGAAGCAGCGCAGAGAAGCAGGAGCGAAGGAGCGGAGAGAAGCAGGAGCAGAGAAGCAGGACAGAGAGCAGGACGGAAAGCAGAGAGAGCAGCGCAGAGAGAGCAGCGCAGAGAGCAGGGTGTGGAGCGGGCGAGAGCGGGCCGGAGAGCAGGAGAGTGGTGTAAGAGGCAGGGCAGAAGTGGTGTGGAAGCAGGCCGCAGAGAGCGCAGCGAAGCAGGAAGCAGGAGCAGAGAAGCAGGGCGGCAGAGGCAGAGGCAGGAGGAGAGCAGGACGGAGAGCAGGATGGAAGCAGGGGGGAGCGCAGCGCAGAGAAGCGGGAGCGAAGCAGGAGCGGAAGCAGGCAGAGAAGCAGGACAGAGAAGCAGGACAGAGCAGGAGGGAAAGCAGCGCAGAGAAACGCGAAGCAGAAGGCGGAAGCAGGGAAGCGGAGAAGTGGTGTTAATGAAGCAGGGCGGAAGTGGTGTGGAGAGCGGAGCCGGAGGAAGCGGGGCGGAGAGAGTGGTGTGGAGAGCGGGAGCGGAGAAGTGGGGCGAAAGCAGGATGGAAGCAGAGAGCAGAGAGAAGCGCAGCTTGCAGCAGAAGCAGGAGCGGAGAAGCAGGAGCAGAGAAGCAGACGAGGCAGAGAAGCAGGAGAGGGAGGAGAGGCAGAGAAACAGGACAGAGAAGCAGGAAAGCAACGCAGAGAAACGGCAGAGAAGCAGGAGGGAGCAGAAGCAGAGAAGCAGGGCGAAGCAGGAGGAGAGCAGGGCGGAGAGTGGTGTGGAGAAGTGGCGGGAAGCAGGCCCGAGAGCAGGGCGAGAGTGGTGTGAAGCAGGGCAGAGAAGTGGGGCGGAGAAGCGGGATGGGCGCAGAGAAGCGGCGCGGAGAGCGCAGCAGAGAAGCAGAGGCAGAGGAACAGGCGGACAGCAGAGGCGGAGATCGGGAGCGAAGCAGGACAGAGAAGCAGGAGAGCAGGGAGAAAGCAGCGCAGAGAAGCGTAGTGAGACAGAGGCGGAAGTGGTGTGGAGAGGAAGCAGGGCGGAGAGCGTAGGAAACAGGGCGGAAGAGCAAGGAGCAGAGGCGGAGAATCGGTATGGAAACGGGGGAGCAGAGGAGGCGGAGAGCGGGGCGGAGAGCGGGGCGGAGAGTGGGGCGGAGAGCGGGGCGGAGAGCGGGGCGGAGAGCGGGGCGGAGAGCGGGGCGGAGAGCGGGGTGGAGAGTGGGGCGGAGAGCGGGGCGGTGAGCGGGGCGGAGAGCGGGGCGGAGAGCGGGGCGGGAACTAATAAGGCAGGTCATGATATCTGACCGAAGAATGGGAAACAGAGGAATTGTAAGTGTAGCAAGAAACATTGTGAAGAAGACTATGCAAAACATGCAGAAAAACACTGACACTGCACTTCTGATGCTACTGAACATGAAATGTGAGACACAAAAGTTTTTAAAGAAATCGTGGAAAGACAAACCACACTACTGACAATATTTAAAAAGAATGAAAAAAGTGCAGATCAATAAAGATCAATCATTTACTTGAATTTAAAGGAGAAGAACGAAGCCAGGTACGGTAGCACTTGTAAACACCAAGATCAGGCGTTGGGAGCACGACATTATGATAAAGTGGTTCTCAAAATTTAACAAATTATAATGCCATATTTGCCAGGAACAAGTACCTACCATTGATCATATCGTCTTAGCTTGTCCAATTGTAGCAAAGGGTGAATACTTGTGAAGACACGATAGGGTGTGTAGTTATCTGCACTGGCAGATCTGTACCGCCCTCGAAGTTTTAAGCACATGTTCCAAGTGTACGAGCACTTACCAAAATTGGAGACGCCTGTTGGACTGTGTTCAATATTGTACAACCAATAAATTCAAACTGATAGCGGCAAACAAACCGGATATTGTTCTCCGGGAGTTAAAGAAAAAATCGTGTCTACTTGTAGGTATTGCTGTGCCATACGATCAAAACGTCGTAACCAAGAAGGCAGAGAAACGTCTTAAATACAAGGGTTTGGAAATCGAGATCAGCCGACTCGTGGGACGTAAAAGCACAAGTCGTCCCGATAGTTATCGGAGCTCGGGGATTTGTTCCGGAAAATTTGTGTAAGAAATTCGCTGCACTCCAAGCTAATTCAAAAGGCTGGGAAGTTTGGGAATCGTTCTAGGTTAAAAGTGGTTTACAACGCAACATGGAAGCTTATTGTATTTTGTGCATTTGAAACATTTTTCTTTGTGATAGCTAAAAAGTACCTTTCGTCGTAGAAACTGACAAAAAAATCGGATCACCAAAACGCAAGTTTAGCAGTATGTTTGGGAATCGTACTACGAGAAGCGTGGTTTACGACACTCCTTGCAAGCTTATTGTATTTGCGTAGTTTGGACGTTTTCCGTTGTGATAACTTAATGATTAACACGATTTACCGTCGTAGGAAGTCCGGAGAGAATTCCAAAAACTCCAATGTCCAAAACGTAAGTAGAGCAGCGTGGAGGTTTTCATCCTGCCGCCCAACGCGCGTCACTCTGTGAGCAGCGCGCACGAGCTGCCGCCCCATCGCCCCCGCCCCCGCCGCAGAATTCCTAATCGGCGCCCATTACGGCAGGCGGTGAAAGGCAGCGCGTCGCCTCCAATTGAGAAAGGGTCCGAACGCAGCCTCGAAGCTGCGAGCGCCGCCGGGTTAATATTCATGAGGCCGGCGTCGAGCGGGGAGTCGAGAACCAGGAGGGGAACACATGCGGAAATGGAGGAGAACTAAAGAACGAGGGGCGAAGTAGAATCGGGATTAAAAAAGCACAGGAAGAATAATAAAACGGGAAATATTAAAACTTTACCCGAACAGTCAAGAGAAATAAACTGTCCACCTTACGAATACATATTGACGGGTATTACGAATGAATTATTGTTTTTTTCGAAATCCCGGTGATGCCGTCTAAACGTATCACCATGACGTTTCACTAGCGTCAAATGTAGCGCATCAAAATGTTGAAGTCGGGATGCAATAGGTTTGAGAGTTTAATGTTAAAAGAAAAATATTTTATTCATAGTCTACATATAATATTATAATAGAAATAAAAATATACTATTTAAAATATTTTTATATTAAAGCTTAAATCGAAGTTACAGAATACGAGTTGTGAGAATGCAATTAGTTTTGAGAAGCAATCTGTTCCAATTTAAACTCTTTAAGGAAAACAAAATAACAGCACTTGTTTTTCGATAAACTCGATTTACATTATGAAAATTGCGGCTTTATTGTAAGCCACAATTTTCATAAGCACATCGAGTAAGTAATTGTGGATTAACTACAGTGGTTTATGGTTAATAAACCACTTTACTTAAAATAAACAGGCATTATTAGAATATCTTGGCATATATTTTATGTGCATTTTGCGAGAAACAGAGCAATATACAATTATGTGATGCTTCCACACATGCTAAAATATTTTGAATTCCTTTTAATGCTTTAAAAATATTTTTGTGACATGTTTTGTAGCGAAGTCAACTGCCAGCACTGATCACTCGTGGAGGAGCAAAAGCCAACGACTGAATCGGTGCTCCTGCGTTTGCGTCTCGATCGTTCCCCCAGCTAAATGCTGGATCTTCGTAGCTATTACCAGAGGAAAATAATTCGAGAGGTGGGTTGCTCTGATCGTTTGTTTCAACTCACGATTGTATGAGTTTGAAATCAAGAACCTATGCCCTTAAGACTATAATCAAGCGACCCCCAGAGCATGTAATTACTGACTACAAGTCACATTAACAATTCAGAAGTGTATTCTAATCAAACACTTATTAAATTCTAAGGAACAACTTGAAACATATGAGTGCGATAACAACACACTCAAAAATCTTTAAAATTGAGTGTAAATATTTCTGAAAGAATTATCAGAAGTATTAAGTGCTTCTCGTTTCAATACTGCAAATGCTAGTAGTAGAATGGACACAACATAATGCCCATACTTAGGTGTGAGTAGTTCCCAGCAAATGTAGTCGTAGGCACTTACGTGCTTGTATTCCTTCCTCGGGAAGCAATGGATATTCGCGTCCGCGAGTCGCATTTGGCTCCTTTTTTCTTTTTTATTGCAGAAGGATATAGTTATACAACGCTCAGCCATTTGAATTTTCAGTTCTTAGAAGCGAGCATTTTCAGACGAAAAAGAAGCGAATGTTATATGACATGCTATGTTACAATGAGTTCTATGGTCCAGGTCTTTGTGTAGATTTGTGTTGCTTATATACCAAGGGGCGTTATTTTGGAATATTTGAATTTTGTTAACTGTTGAAGGGGTGACGTACGGGAGTAACGGACGTAAAATGGCTTTATATATAAGGAGAGCAGAATAGAGTTTTAATATGGAGTGACAGTTAACTACTGGTCGAAGAATACGTAAGCATCTCTTTGCTTCATTCACCTTGGAGGTGACGTGGTTTTTCCATGTCAATCTAGTATTTATTAGGATCCCTTGATAACGGGTAGGGGCGGTTGTGGAGCACCATGGTATTATTGTCGAGTCTAATTTAAGTGGACGTGGGAAGGCTGGAAATCGTAGAGTGAAAAATTTGCATGTCGACTTACTTGGATTTATCTAAATTTTCCTCTTTCTACACCATGTTCAGTGGTTATGAGGTGTCCCTGAATTAAGTTCCTTGTAGTGCTGGATTACTGATCAGAGGCAAAAGTGACAGTATCATCTCCAAAACGGACAGTGAGCATATTAGGATGCGTTGGAATGTCTGAAATGTAAATATTCAAGAGAACTGGTGACAACGGGGAACCTTGTGGAACGCCTCCTGAAGTTCTTCGTGGTAAAGAGAGGGTTGAGCCCACTTCCACAATAAATGTGCGATCTTTAATGAAATTTGATATGGTGTTAATTATTTTGGTATACCTAGTTTCTTGAGTTTGTATATTATCCCTTCGTACCAGACTCTGTCGAACCTTCCTCGTGTGACATCGAGGAAGACTGCTATTAAATGATGACCAGAATGAAATGCTTCATGGATATTTTCGGTTAGACATAGTAAGTGGTGACTTGTGGAATGACTTTGGGAGAAATCAAATTGAAAGGATGGAATAATATTAATTTGATTTATAACTTTGCAGAGTGTCTTTAATAATAATTTTTCTACCATTTTTGACAGAATGGGAATAATACTGATGGGTTGGTAGATAGTAGGGTTGGCAGGGTTGTTGTTGGGTTTTGGAATAGAAATTATTATCGAAAGTTTCCAAGAACTGAGCATTAGCTCTGTGACCTTTAGCATTACCCCGTGCATTTACTCTGTGACCTTCTGCATTGCAGTTCGCACATTTTGATATGAAATTACTCGCCACTTAACAATCTTTGGTGTAATGATTTCCTGGACACATGGCACATATAATATTGCGTGTGCATCAGTGGCGAGTGCAGCAGTGGTCATACTCTATTAGGATGTGCAACGCCCCTCTTCTCTCTCCCTTCCTCCTACCCTCTCCTACCCCTCTCTCTCTCTCACACACACACACACATTCCCTTACAAACAGGCATACATTACAAGTATACACATGTATTCATGAACATAAATAATGACAATTAAAAACAAGGCAACTTATGAAGTTTGATAACATATTGAATAGTTACTTTTATCACCAACGGGGGTTGACCGCATTTCTTTTAACAACGTTCGTTTCGACTTCGCTCGGCAAGGACCCCTCCGAAATATTTACTACTTGTGTGGCGTTACCGCATGATTCGGCACTTCCAGAACGTTTTTCAAAGAGTGTCAAGAAACACACTGTTTCGAAACTTTTTTACTCGCAATTTTGCTTTGAAGTATTTTCCATAAACTCGCTGTACAAATTTGAGGTTAAAAGTACAAGTTTCTATACCCAATACTAAAAAAAATTGGATAGTTTGCCGTCTACACTGACTGACGAAACACAAAGTGTATGTCGCTTCAGGCAATGCTGTTTCTTTTCAGCAATTTTTTCTGTGACTTTTCATTGATGTTATTTTAATATTTTCGACGCTATTCATTATCAGTTGTACAAACACACTTCACAGAAAAACGAACACTCTAACTTCGGTTTTTCAAAACGCTTTAAAAAGTAGCCTCCTACATATGTTTACACAATACATTTTGGTTTTTACATGCTTATGAATGGATTTGTAGTTGCAACTCTCTTTAAAATGTGCAAATATTCGATTAACACAATACTTATGAATGCAACACTGCACAGCAATGCGTTAGCGTTTCGCGCGCTACCGAAGAATTGCTTTAGAAGGGGTGAGAGCTCATTTAAGTGGAGAGATATCTCACACTTTCTTCGACCAATGCCACATTTACTTCTCTTCAAAACTTGTGCTAGCCCAGTGTTATATCTTCACGACTTGTCAAGGCACTTCCAGAGGTCGCACCTGCGCAGTAATATCCGCACGGTCCGGAGTGTGCTCCAACCGCCCATAAGCCACCATGTTCCCCCTCTTTCCCCTCCAGCCCCGCGGGAGCCAACGACTCCGGAGTGTGCTCTACCTGGCTGTCACAAAGGGCTTTGGCGGCGGACTGTCAATCGCAGCTTCCGAACGGCGCGTGTTTTGAAAGCCACCGTGTTTCGGAAACGCTCTGAGAAGAATTGTATTCCCCTCATGTTAAGAAATGTTTAAGAAACATTGCACCGCAGTTACTTGGGTGTGCACATGCGAACGTGCGAATACTTACGAGCCGCCACTGGTGTGCAGTAGTTCTTTTTATAACAGTAACCCTGACAACTAGCACATTGGATGGGACCCGGCCGACGTCTTCGGTCTTCGACACGCAGGACTGCATGGAAAAGACGGTTTAGTTTATAAATATACTAGCTGAAGTACCCGGCGTTGCTCGGGTATTTATTGCAGTAAACTATTATACAGGAAGAGGAATTCAATCTTTTCATGCCCTGCAGCGGGACCTATCTCTATATCTTCCATTGTATCCCTTCTCCGCCCTACTCCCTGCCATGCTCTGTCCGGCCACGCGAAGATAGCTGTCTTATCTTGAACCCCATTTGGAAATTTCCAGATTACCTCGCTAACTTTTCCACAAATAATTACATTTTTCTTGTTTGAAGTTCCAGCTTCTAAACATTCACTATATAACTAAAAGCAATAAACAAATCTAAACTACAAAATAAAATACTTGTACTCACATATAAAAATTTTGTTGAGTTTTATCTATTCCAACACTATCAAAATTGTCACGTTGTAAAACTTATCCTATTTTTATATTTTTGCTTCTATTGTATTCATAAAAAAAGTTTTGAAATTGATCTGTCAACTCGTGACCTTGAAGGCACTTATTGTTTTAAGTTGAGTATAACACACGGAAGTTCATGCACGGGTACGGTAGTAGGTAGATCCGGAATAATAGATATAGTAGGTAGATCCGGAGTATCATAACGTAATTGATGATTCATAATCATAAAAATAAATGAAAATACTTGTATCTATTCTGACACATAATTACAATCAAATCATCATACGACTGATACAATAGAAAACTAATGATCCACCAACATTACATTATGTGTAAATAATAAATTGACAATGCTCTGAGCCACATAACAAAACAATATTAGCATCATTATTTTATCTCAAGTAATAGAGATTATGGATCCTGAAATATGAATAATAGACACCAAAGACTCCCAGATATTATTTGCTTAGACAAAAATATTTTTAGACCAATTAATTTTTGCTTATTTTTTTTTAGAAATACATGAATGAACTCATTCATTGGGAGCAATTGATATGCAAAACAACTTTACAGGTTAGTCTTAATATGTAAATGATCATTCCTAAATTACATACCACTGCACAGAAATTCATCCCATATTGAAGAAAAATGTTTACTGGGTTTACAAAATCATAAATTACTTTCTATTTTTCCAATTCGTGCAGGAGAGCTCAATAATAGAAACCAAGAACTCACAGATTGATTTATTTGCTCAGACAAACTTTTTGTTAGATAAATTAACTTCTGCCTATATTTTATAAAAAAGTATGGATGAATCCAATTATTGGGAGCAATTGATATGCAAAACTAAAGCACATACTAGTCTTAATATTGTAATGACCATTGCTTAATTACCAACCACTGCACTAAACTTCTTCGCATGTAGAAGAAAAAAGTACAACTGCAATTAATATGACAAACAACTGTACAGATTAGTCTTAATATGTAAATGATCATTTCTAAATTACACACCACTGTTCAAACTGCTTTCGCATATTGAAGAAAAAAATTTACTGAATGGACTAAAAACATATACACATTTTCCATTTTACCATTTTGAACCTAAGAACTGTGTAAATAGTCAAATTGAGAGTCCTAATAAATATCTGACCTACTACTTAGAGAATTATTCACATTTCTCCCCTTCTTGCAGTATTGTTTTCAATGGGGCGAGTGAGTACTTCAGCAAGTCGATCTTCCCTCTGAGTAACCGATTCAAAATTTTAGTAGATTGCCCATCTCTTGGCATTTGTAATATGTTTTCACAGTTGTGACAGTCGTTTCGTCAAACAATTCAGTTGTCACAAATTTCTGTAAAAGAAGACGTTGTTTAGATTGTATACGATATGTGTATATTGTACATTGTACATTACTGTATATTCTGTACTGTATATTATTGTACTTTTTATTTTCTCAACCTACCTCAATTATTAAATACTTTCAAACTCACAATGATTTCTTGCCACTTAGTACTCATATATAACACGGACAAAGAGCAATACATGAACATTGACATTATTTAACACTAAAGTGTTAAATAATGTCAATGTTCATGTATTGCTCTTTCGTAATCGTAACTAAAGTTACGGCTTTCTTTCAAATGTTCACACAGGGACATTACATAACCTTATTCAAACTCTAATGAATTTCGTGATAATTCTGAACATTGATGAAATCAGTAGTAGTTCTCAGACGTCATCCTCTGGTGGCGCGCAGCTAAACTATTGACATTGATGCACTCTTGAATCTGTGATGGAAGGCTAGGCGAAAAATGTTCAGAAAAGTAATTATTTTGAAAATATATTACCATTTATGTTTGTAAATCATAGCCTATAGTACTCCAGGCCTTTAAAGGATGCTAGCACGAAAGTTTCATCAGCATTGGTTCAGTAGATTCAGAGATTACCGCGCTGGAAGACAACGCACTTCTGTCTTTATATATTAGTATAGATATAGATATAGATATAGATAGAAGATATAGATTTCCAATTGTTTTATTTAATTAGTACTACTGAAATGATAGGAATTGACGGTCCTTCTTTGTTGTGAAGCCTTATCACTTAAAATACGGGATAATTTTGCTTTAATTCATCTAGAGTATCGCTTTCACTTACTGATTGATGGATATCTTTTATAACTATTCGCAGTTTTTTAGATGTAAGATCTGAGTATGTGTGATATTGTTTTCCATCCTCGTTTAAAAAGTTAATTAACAGCCTGTAATCTTCACTTGAATGAGGTTGTACTTTTATTTTCTTATATTTAAATTCGGTGAAAAAATTTCCTTTAGCACTGATTTCAGAAATATTGTAAATACTATCATATCAGTTACATCATATACAAATATTACAGAAACGTTAATTGGTGATTTTATTTCATTGAGACCAGATAACCTTTGGAATCTATTTTTCACTAGCACCGAGTATACATGTTCATTTGTCATTTTTTTTGGCAAGTATAGAAGAATTTTTGTTGTGTTCAAGTGATCTTTTCGAAGTTTGTCGATTTAATTGTTCAGTAGAATTGGTTTCTATATTTTCTGCTTTAGGCGTTAAAGAAAACTCCTGCAACGAGGGGTAGAGACTAGCGGACACTCCACCTTGCGGCATTGCTTCATTACCTTGTGCTTGTTTCACTCTTTCTTCTGACATTTCATGCGTTGACGAGAGCATTTGAGGTTGAGATTGATGTGGGTAAGGCTGATGTAAACTTACATCATAAGGGGAAAACGTGCTGGAGAGCTGTGATGAATTCTTGCTTTCTTCAGGTTAGTAGTCAGAGAGGCCATTGCCGACATGAATGGCCTCACCGATTAGTTGTGATATTGAGCAAATTTTGCTATCGCCTGGGGCAATAACGCTGGTGACACTGAATGTATCTGTATTAACTGAAAGAAGTTATAATATTGCTTAATAATAGATGCACTACTGCGCCGACTATGACATCAGCTGGCACATCAAAGTTCGTAGCACACTGCACTCGGCCAGAAGCTCGGTCAGGGTACTGCGGAGCACGTTCGAACGCGACTGCGGCTGAGCGAAGAATGGATATGTCTCCCCTAGGTGCTGCTACCCACTTGGAGAGCTGGTAATCTAGTACAAGACTATCTTGTAAATCTTCTCGCTGTATTTGATCATGGCGATTAACGAAGTTAATGCCTCATCATACCATCCGACTAGAAAGTTTGGAAATTGCTTTGCACCGTATTTGCCAATTTCATGTCGAATAAATAAGCAGATTGAAATGTCTAAGCCTATCAAGAATCCTATTCGAAAATAGTGATTCCTATTCAGGAATCACTATTTTAAATTTTAAATAGTCCTCGCGTTATTTGGAAATATGTTTCAAAAGACGCTAATGGTGAATACCCAATACACTAGGCGAAGAAAATGATCTATACCTAGAGTGCGATGCAAACGCAAGACATCCTTCAGATCAAACGTTTGGAAGAGATATGGATACAAGTGTGACCTTAGGTTTATTTCCATAGAATCCCAATATGTAGGTGAGATTAACTGCTATGGCCATTAACTAGTTACTATAGTGCAGTGAATATTATTATCCCTGGCGGTGCTTCCCAGCAGATGGTGAGATCGTTCGTTTGTGGGCGATTTCCGCTTTTCCTCTCAGAGAGAAACCCCCCCCGAGGGACAAGATCTACGGCGGCGACTGGTCTTCCGTCATGTTTCGGAGTGTAAGTGTAAGTGGGTGTACGAAAGGGAAGAGAATAGGGCAAGAATAGGACTTACAATTATCGTTTAACTTTAAATTACTAATGTCTTAAAATTATTACCTTAACATTACGTATAATGTCTTTTTTTATTTTCGAATCAATACCGCGCTTTTTAGGTACTTTCTCGGATTCTACTACGTAGTAAATAGAAAGTTACTTTAACAATTGCGGTGAGAAGTACTATTTTTTTAGAGAAAACATGGTACTCTTCGCTGCAATACTACTTCTCGCTTTGTAGATCCTTGTCAGCGATAAAGTTGTTTCCGGAGAAACGATCAACCGTCAAAATTGTTTGAAATATGTATGAATTTTTTTCTTTAAATAGTTTGCTCGAATACGTTAATGTACGTTTGTAAAAAAAGGGGGTAGGATCAATTTTCGATGAAACATTTCTTTCTAAAATGTAAAAAAACAATTTCTGCCGTTAGGAGATGATAGGTCAATCTATTAAAATGTCATCTACACTACCTGAGGGGTTGCAATCCACGTCTGTGAAATAGTTTAGCGGTTTGGAAACCCTTTTCAAACTGAACTAGTATTTTCACAGTACATCTCAGATACAAAGTAATACGAGAAGGTTTGAGCTATTGTAGCACTCCTGGATCTACTTTCACACGTGACAAGAATGCTAGAAGAGCTTCCACGACGAATCTGTGCACTCGGTTGAGGTCACAGAGGAGGAGACTGCTACACTAAATTCCGTCTCAAAACATCGCCTTCTTAGCTTTTCCACAGGCAGCCGTAGCACAAAAATATTAAATTCACATGTCTCCTAAGAAAGTACAGAAGAAAATCAGTGAAACAACTTACTAAGGCACGCACAAGAAATTTGTGGCTGATCGCAATCGCATTGTGGTACCGGATGTTTTGCATAGATGACCCTCGTGCGCATGCGCAGTGTTTCCCTTCTCGCGTGGTCATCGAGAGAGGCCCAAAGGGCGGGCGCTTGCGGCAGTCGCTTCCCTCCCTCGGGGCGCTCGAGGGGCCCTCCCTGCGAGGGCGAGGGCGAGGGCGCGTGCCGCCGCCGCCCCCTTCCGCCCCATCGCCCTTCGCCCATCGACCTCCCTACCGCGGCGCCCGCAACGCCCGCCCTCCACACGGCTCAATTCACGCTCTCTCCGCCGCTTCAGATTGCTCTGACCTGGAGCTCCTATGGTTGCACTCTCCAAGGCGGCCGATTTGCGATTTGGAAGATAGATAGGTGCAATTCCGTTGTTGTCTGGACGGGAATTCTTGCCGACGGATTTTCTGATGGGTAAAGTTCCGAGGTTTGTCCGATCAATAGCAGGTAAATGCTGAAGGAGTACCGTAACAAGCAGGTCACAGACCGCGCGCGAAGTCTTTCCTCTCTCTTTACACAAACGCACACACTAACACACCTCATGATGATTGATTGATTGTTAGTGAATTCGGGCGTGTCAACTGCTAATAGTCCTGTTAGCGTAATGCATGTTTTTTCATCGGGAGGTGACGGTGATCTTCCCCCACTGGACAGCGAGATCCAGTGCCCACCTACCGTCGGCAAGCGGAGTTTTCTCCGACAAGATATCTCTTACCAGCGCCATCGCTCCAGCCGAGATACGCTCTAAGCTCCCGACTGGTCTCCTGGGATGTGTGGTAGTGTAGTGCATGTTAGTGCAAGTGTGTGTACGGGGTGAGGATAGGACAAGGAGAAGGAAGGAAAGATAATGGCCCGTTTATTCGGATTCTGATCCGGCATTCGCCTGGTGTTGATCGCATAAACTACAGAAAACTACAGATAAGAGCAGCCGGCCAATAGAATTCTCCTCCGGACAGCGACCGAATCTGACCTATCTCACAAGCTAGTGTCGAAAATCCTACCACTGTCGGGACTGGAACCTAGGACCTCTCGGTCAGAGGCACTGCAGTGACATCAATTATTGTCCTGAGCCACCTCTCCAGGTACACCATACACGCACCCAACACACCGCACACACACGCACGCAACACACATGTCGGGAGACCAGCCGAGAGGTTGGCACTTGTCCCGACTGGGGCGATGCACCGCTAGAAAAGACACTAGAGGAGGAAAACCAAGCAATCTGATGTGTAGGTCTCATGTTGCATTGGGAAGGAATACTGCCATCTCTCGGGATTCAACATACACTTCATAATGGGACTAGTGACCAATGGTGTCCGGAATCAATAGATACGCATCAACTAGGTCCATTTCTCGAAATGTCAAAGAATAGAGAAAGAAATGTATTAAGTGACTATGTTTACACTTCATGGAAATGAGACGATATGGATTATTGGATAAATTTTTGTATAAACAAACACTCAACGCACACGCACAACAATCAAAGAATGAAAAACGCAGTTAATTAATGTGTGAAGTGGTAATTTTTAAATAGCATAAATTTAAAATTTAATTTTTAAATTGCACTATTGCATAAACGTGTCTGATAGAGAAAAATCAGATAATTTACGTCACCTATTTCTGGGGAGTTAAATAGAGTAAATACTTCTTAATGTTTTCGTACACGAGTCAATGTTTAGCGTGAGATCCAATGTGCTTTTAATAAATAATCCTTTCTTTTATCAATAATGACCACGGAAATTATCCAACAGTTGGAAAATTTGCAATCTTCTATACTAAAAAAAATACTATATTGGAGCTGCAACTCAACTTAATCATTTTTCATTTAAATAAAACTCCAGGACCCATAAATCTCTCGAATGATTCAGATCGTTTACCACTCCCACTATCTTTTTCATTTGCGAAGCATATCTTAACATACATTATATCAACTAGCAGCAACGATAAATTTCAGAGAATTATTGTGGTGTATCATGCATGTTTGTGTTTCCGGCACCTAACAAAGCTGCTCGTGTGCACGTCTTTGAAGTCCCAGCTGGAGCTGAGGCGACAAAGCCCGAGGAGCGCCTCGTCGGGGCCACGTGGAGGGGGGTGGGGAGGGGAGGGGAGGGGCGGGGCGTCTGCTGGGGCGTGGCTCGGAGGATAAATCACTACGGCGACGCCCCCGCCGCCGGCGCGTCCCCCGACGTCCGCCCCCGCCCCTGCCGCCCATGAATTTCTGCTTTGTTGACCCTGATACGCGCTCCTCAATCGATAATGCGCCGTAAAGCATCGTACGCACTTGGGGACACGGCCCTCGACGTCGGAGCCCCGCA
Organism: Teleogryllus occipitalis; assembly: GCA_011170035.1. NCBI lineage: Eukaryota > Metazoa > Arthropoda > Insecta > Orthoptera > Gryllidae > Teleogryllus > Teleogryllus occipitalis. The sequence goes on from BLKR01005217.1 coordinate 61,800, forward strand.
CCGCAGCCCCCTCCGGAATGCCGCCTTCTTTTGTCATGGGACTCGGTTTCCGTTCTCCCGCGAATTCATGACAAAACGGACAAATTATGTCTTGATGCGTTGTTTCTAATGTTCCACAGAGAGATCTGACCAATTCGACAAATCGTATTTCAGAAAATTGGTTAATTTAGATGTAGAGAATTTTATTGGAAATAATAATATTGAATGTCTATTTTCATACTCTATTCCCCCAAAAAGGAACTGGAGTAAACTGACCATGATGTGAACAATCAATACGATCTGCCTGATTCCTAACTTGTGCATTAAATGCATTACTTGAGTAAATGACACACTGATTTACTACTTCACCGCCTCGATACACACAGAAAAGTTTGTTACGTCTACCAAATGTAACTCCTCAGTTTAGAATAAAAACAAGAAGTGCAAAACAATAAATTACAGAATATTTTAATTCGTATTGATTTAAACAGAACATTTTTATTAATGAATTACGTTTTAAAATTGCTTTCTACCACTAGTATCATTTTAAGAAAGATTATTTCTAAGATAAAATTTATATAATTTTCCTATTTTTATTCCCTTCATTTCCGCAACGCTATTAAAGCAAACAAACTGAATTGTCGATGATATAATAATTCAAGTAAGTTTATATGCTTGTACTAAGGACGTTATTTTCGCAACCGCACCCAGCGGTTCAATTCTTCCTAGATATAGGTAGTGACGAAAATCCGCCACCGTGGGTCTCAAACCCTACGCGTCAGAGCCGATCAGATTGGTTACCGCGGCAATTGCTGTTGCTCTGAGCTAGCTAAGCCGGTCGCCGGTCGCTACACCACGGTAGCTGCCCGCCCTCGCAGACCGCAAACGACACGTTGCTCTTTTTGTGGGCGGTTCCATAAACTACTTCCCCGTGGTTATGGGCAAATTTTAATTAGGTACATATTTCAAAATCGGGTGTACCGGGGGAGCGGCGCCTTCGCCGAGACGTCGGGGGCGGCGCGAGAAAAGATCGGGCGGTGCCAGTGATCTACGGGCCACAATTACTTGTAAGCATCTGCACTTCGGCGGAGTTGTAAACACGACGCGGCCCGTGATTACGCTGTTTTTCAATACTTCCTGCGTCTGGCTCTTAATGCCACTACAAATGGACTCCTCATTAACAGTTCCCTCAGACCCTAAAAGCGCGCAGCAGCCGGAAAAAAAAACAAGAAAGAGCGTTGGCTGGAGACTCGCGTTCGAGTTAATTAATGTATAACTCTGGTGATAACTGAAACAAATTTATGCTGTTTCCACGTTAGTATTAGAGGAGTCTCGATCCGCCACAAATGGTAAAGCTTTCCGAGTTCTTACATTTATGTGTGTGTGTTCGATTCGAAACAACAGTGTTAGGATTATTCAGGTGGCAGACGGTAAATTGTTCTCGCCGTGTTCTTCCTTAATGCATAGGGTATTGAGATCATTACTCCAACTGTCAAAGTTAACCATTAGCGAGTGCATGCGACACAAACTGCTTTCGTTATATGTTTCTCAAGATATATTTATGAAAGCTTATATCCAATACTCGAGGAAAATATGTTCCAGGAAATTAAATAATTCCGAAACAAAAAGTCTACACAATTAGCAGTAGTTCGACAACACATACTACCTACACAAAACAACTTTGCTTTACTGCGTTGAGTGGTAACGTTTGGGAAGCTCAATGTTGTTTGGCATTATAATTTCAATTTTAATATTTTGTATTAATACACCGATTAGCAAAATACTGATGGTCTTTTTTTATGTAATAGTTTTGATACGATGATTTTGTTTCTGGAAAGAAATTAATATATTTACTACCGTATTGCAAACTTTTGAATATCGTGCAACTCAGAGAGCAATATTTTCCGACAATAATTTCACAAGCTACAAAAAATATTGGTCGCCATATTTTAAATTGTTCATTCATTTAAAACTCATTTTATTGAGCATTGATGCTGTCTGACAAAATTTGACTGAGAACTTTTTACCATTACGAGTACCGAGTAACTTTTTAACATTATGTAGTATTTATCACGAACTGCTAGAGATTTTACATCAAAGTATGAGTTCGATAGTGACGTGAGCAACTTTATCAGCACAAAGATATTTAAGAAGACTTTATCGGACTTTCTTCTTCCTAGGTGATGAGTAGGGAGAGGATTTTTATACCCTAAAAAATCCTGAGATATGCTAACAAAAATATGCATTTATGACCAAAAATTCTGAAATATGCACTTTAATATGCAATTAAAATTAACAATATTTCATTTGCTGTACAAACCTCTCTTGATAAAATTCAGGATAATTTTGCTAAGAATGAAAATATATATTTTTGTGCAGACGTAATATAACATATCTTACTTGGAGGGAGAAATAATTGAAGTAAATATGTACCTCAGTGAAGTACATTGTAGTCTTGTTTAATTTATTCTGCCTGATTTAAAAATATTATATCAAAAAATATTTTCCATTTGCACAAGTATTTTATAAAGTATAGAAAAGAAAAAATCGCGAACTGGGACAAGCTCTTTCTAATCCATGAACTCTCACAAATAAATAGATTCTACGAAAAGATAAAACGTTTTGGAGATAAGTTTCTATTTAAACGAAATATGCAAAATATTCGTCTATAATTTCAAGAATATGCACCAACAGGAAAAATCGACAAAAATGCACAAATATGCACTAACATATTCATCTGATTATCATCCAATTCTCACCAAATTCTCAAGAAATTTCACTGAGCTATACCCTTAAGCAACGGACAGAAACATGAAAAATCATACAAATCCGCTCCCTAGTAATGAGGCTAAATATTTTTGTACTTCACTTAAGAACATTTACATCTTTCTCCTTAAATCAGGTCTCTGAAAAGAAAGTATTCCTCGATAAAATTCGCTAGGCATTAATTTGTAAAAATACGAATATTGATTCAGAAATGGAGAAAACGATGTTAACGTAAAACTGCCCTGATGGAGTTATCTCAAAATGAGATTCGAATAAATGGTGGAACAATGTGAGATACCTACCGAAGCCAGCACGAGTTGCACTAGAAGAGGGCAACAGTTCTTGTGTTGAACGTGAGAGCTGTGCTTTCATTGAAACGCGCCGCAGTTGAGGCAACAGGTGAAGGAAGGAAGCCCTCGCAACTGCAGGCGATGCACCCAGCGCTCGGGGCCAACCCCCAATTATCACACCTGCCCACCTGCGGCTGCCTGCTCCGCCGGCGCCGGCGGCGCCGCCCCTCACAGCAGCCCTGCACCCCCGACGCTCTTGCTCCCCCTTCCCCTTCCCCTTCCCGTCTCTCCACGCAGGCGCCGCGCCCGGCCCAACCGGATGCATCGGCGTTTTATTTAAATGTGACGGACTAATTACCACCGGTTTCTAATTAAGTTGGGGTCAAAGGCGAGGCGGTCGACGTGGGGCAGCGCGCTGCGCGACGCCCCCCCCCCCCCGCCAACCCGGCGCCCGCCCGCCCGCCCGCCCGCCCGCCCGGCCAATTGATTCCCTGGGAGATCCTGCTCCTTCATGGAAAGCCTCGTAAAATTGGCCGCGCCTCTCCGGGGCATGCTCGCGCTGTCCTCGGGCAAGGCCAGGGGAGTCCAAGGGAAGCGGTGAGGCAGCTGACACTGCAGCGGAGGATAGGGAGGATTTTATGTTCCCAGGCGCGTCAACTACTTTGCTCGTTCGTCCCGTGGGGGTTGTGCAGTATGCTGCTCTTTTTCCCGCTGGAATGTGAGGTACGTCACCTTCGGCTTGCGGGTGATTTCGCTTTTCAGGTGTCTCCCACAGCGGGGCACCGCCCCATAGGGATGGCAAGGAAACATCGATGTTTTGAAAACATCGATATTTTCCACCAGAAACATCGATGTATTAACATGGATGTTTTGTTTTCGATGTTTTGTTCAGATCGATATATTTTTACAGAAACATCGATGTTTTAAAAAAACGTTAATGTTATCTTTTTCGATGATTTTCTACGTGATAATATCGTTAAACTGCATTTTTACATTTGTCTGTATAGAATATTGTTAAGATAACAGAGTGATTTAAGGCTGAATATCCTTCAAACTAATGTATACGTATTATATACTAATGAATAGACATCGGATGTTTAGGGAAATGCCTATTTTATTCTAGAGAACTTATTTAAAGGCTGATAATATATGTGCACGAATCATGACAAATGATGACATACGACGAAGTTTTATAATGCTTATTTTTGCTTATTTGAGCATAAATGCCTTTTTTTGTATAAATACCTTTCTTAGGACTTTTTTTAATTATTTTTATACACAATGCTAAAATATCGGATAAAAATCGGTGATGGTCCAACGTTACCATTCGTTACGAAATCTCCAATGGTATTTTAAATTACGAGAGAATTCCTGAAAGTATACCAACTGATTTTTCTCGATTTCCCTATTTCATAAATACCTGTCATGATCTGAGAACATGGTCGATTGACAATACACCGAGGGCACCGAAATTTTAAGTGGAAATAAATATAAATTCCCAGAAGGTTTCAGTGATGCTAGTGTTGGACTTCTAAAATATATACCAGTCACATCATTCAGATATCCTTCTCCGCATTCAAACTGATTTTGTCTCCCAGTCGTCGCAAATTTGAAATTGTGATCCTTAAAATGTTACTGGTAATATGCAAATATTACTAGTTAATACAATCTGTTAAGAATAAAATTTATAAGAGTTGTAAATATGTAAATCTAGTTTTACATTAAAATGTACGAACTTGTTTTGCGCATTTAAGTTTGCAAAATAACAGACAAAAATTATAAACAATTTTTCATTTGTGTATGTAACTTATAATAGTGCCTTTTTTTCTCCTTATTCTTGACATTTTCAGTGCCTTTTTAGGCGCCTAAAAGACGATTTTTTAGTGCCTAAACATCCGATGTCTACTAATTAATAAACGTAGTATTTACTAACATTTACGTATATTAGGTAAAGGACATTCTACTTTGATGATACATGAATGAAATTGAATAAATGAAATAAAAGCTTCATAAGGGGGGCTCCTATCAACTCAGATCAGTACACTCTCACAATGAAAATTAAACATTCTCTTAGAGTGTGTGATTCTAGGTGAAACTTAAACGGGCGAAACGAAAAATTGACGAAACGCATTTATTAAGTACGAATAACTTCGTTAAGTAAGAATTTACGTAAAAATGAAAATAGTTCATCAAATCTACGAAATAATTTCTATTATAAACTTCATTAACCTACTCTTGAGGTATTAGAATAATTCTTTAATTTTTTTATTATTTAAATGAAGAAAATTGAACAATGTACAGTTGCGGTAGAATACTTAACAGAATTCAGATAAAGTTTCAGATAAAGTTTCCAAAAGTATTGTATGATTAGTTAAATTTCGTTCACCCTTGCTTTCACATATCAATAACTAAAATTTAAAAATATCTGCAAAATAATTTTTTTTAACTGAGATTTGATTACAACATATTTTATTAATGTAAACATAGCAAACAATTGAGATCGGAGATATTTTTGTCCCCTTAATTAGTTGTAAACTTTTATGCACATAATAACTTCTTATATCTTCCAAATATAAACTTGAATTTGTTATAAAGAATGAGGGAGGCACCCCCCACGAACATATAGTGTGTTGAAAGAATTAACACAACGTTCTACAGAGGTCGTGATTTGTATGACCAACACACTAAACTGGTCACGCAAAAACCGGTATCAGTAAGTGCACGGAGAAGAATATTTAAGACGAAAGATTATAGCAGACTATCATATTCTTCAACCTCGCGGCACATAAGATTAGTTTGAGACTTGATTATGCTAGTGTGTTTGTTTGAATATCTACAAAAAAATATCACAACATGAATAGAAAAACGATGACCTAAAATATTCCCAATATTTCTTAAGATAGCAATGAAAACTTGGGTAAGTAACTCAGTGAAGTGAATTACAGCTTGCGAAATTCGATCATACATGCAAAAATTGTAATAATATAGAAATATATTGTTATCTGTTTCGATTACATTCAGTTTATAAACATCTCGTGTAACAATCAAAAACTGATATTAGCAGAAATTATCTCAGTAATTCATATTCGATGAAAGCTTATTCTCTCTACAGACAGCTTCATTCCACTTCGTTGCAGAGTCAGGAAATTATGAAACAAACGACAGGTGCACATTTCCTCTAATCGGAAACGCCAACTATATTCTTTTCGGTTTATACTTGCAGTGACCAAAGAAGCAAACAGAGAACGAACTTCAGAGTGAGAAAAATAAATTCAATGGAACAAACCCCTGAAAAGTGCTGACGGCACAACACACGACAATGAAAACATCGGTAAAAGCGCGGCCAACAAAGACGACACGGTTAACGGCAAGCCATCGCGTGGCCGCGCCGGGGCTAATCGTGCACCCGCCATTGCTTATTACTACCTCCGTTGTCAGCCGGCTTCAACAGTCGGTCACGACATTCGGCGCAAGCCTTCCTGCCATGTGTCACGCGCACGCAGCACGCGGTCGCCGGCGGCGGCGGCGGCGGCGCTGGCGACCCCTGCGGCAGCACTCGATAATTAAACGTAACAACACCGCGCGTTGATCAATTGCTTGTTCAGCCGGCCCTCGGCGCATTGGCGCGATTTATCACCGCACGCGGCTGCGTTGCGCAGACGCAAGCCGGAGCAGCGGAGGTCGGCCCTTCCCTCCCCGCCCCTCCCACCCCGCCACGCCCCCCTCCGCCCACGCCCCGCGCGCCCCGACACGCCGTCGTCAACTGACCCCGACGATATCTCTCCCCGCCGCCTTCTCCCTGTCATCGTCTTCGTGTCTTCTTCCACCCGTCGTTAGCTTTGCGCTGTCTTGCCTCTCCATCGGCTTGTCTCCCTCGCCCCGTCGCCCATCACTGTTACCACACGTCTCCCAACCATCATCTTCCTGTAAATATTATCACTTCCCGCATTCAGTAACCATCGCGTCGCCGGCCGTCTGTGGACGCAACTGCTGGTCCACTGCGCCTCAAGCGCCACCCTCATCCCTTCTAGTTCCTCGCTCCCACTCGCTTCCACCTCACTCCCACTGCGTTCCACCGCGCCGCTCTCCTCACGGCGCCTCGTCCCGACCCCCTTCTCTCTGCCACGCCTCGCCCCGCCTCGTCCCACCCCGCCCCGCCCTGCCCCACCTCGTTCAACCTCACGCGACACGGCTCTCCCCACCCCACCTCCGTCCTCCCCGCCTCGCCCCTCCCCGCCTCGCCCCTCCCCGCCTCGCCCCTCCCCGCCTCGCCCCTCCCCGCCCTCTCCCCTCCCGCCTCGCCCCTCCCGTCTCGCCCCTCCCCGCCTCGCCCCTCTTCGCCTCGCCCCTCCCCCAGCTCGCCCCTCTCCCCGCCTCGTTCACCCTGTCTCGACCCACCCTGCGTTGCTCCACGCCACCTCCGCCCGCCCCGTCCCACCTCGCCCCCGCCTCTCCCGCCTGAACCCACTTTGTACCATCCCGCCTCGCTCCACCTCGTTCTATCTCTCCCCACCGCGCCCCGCCTTACCCCGCCTCGTCGCACCCCTCCTCGCCCCGCCACGGCCCGAGGTCCCCCACTTGGTCCCCCACCCCACCTCGCCCGCTACTTCGCCCCTACCGTCGTCCCCCACCTCGCCCCACCCCGCCTTGCCATGCGCTGCCTCACCCTGTCCCGCCTCGCCCTGCCATCCGTTATCATCGGTGCGGTGCGGTGCGTCTGGGGCGGAGCGCCGGGGGCGGGGCTGATGAATGGGCCGCAGCGAACGTGCGGGAGGCGGCGCCTCCTCCGAACTGCACATCCATCCTCCCCTCCCCTCCCCCGCGCGCCGCTCTTACTGCACCGGTGTCCGGTTCCCAGCACTTGCCTCCGTCCACGTCGTGAAGAAGTGACAACGCAGCATTCTCTTTCTCTCAGTCGCTTGATTGCCCTCTTAGCCATGGAGTGGCATTTTTCTAGTGTTATATCTACAAATTTTCTATTCATTTTCTGGTATCCATCCAGTATTAACCATTTTAAGCACATTTATTTTAATTTGGTTTTAACGCTACATTACTATGACCCTCAATTCAATGCGGCTTTCCCTTTTCAGAAATCAATCCTATTCCTTTCACTAGTGCTCACATATCACCTTCCTGTCATTGAAGTTTTAAACGCATTTCTTAGCTTCTTTAAATCATTCTCAACTTCTCTTCGTTCTATGAAACACCCATTTAACACCTCGTGAAATAAGCAGCTCTCGGTATTACTATTTGACATAATATGATATTGCGGCATGTCCAAAGAAGATTCTGAATAAACAGTAATGTTGGCATATAGGCGGCCAAATTAATTCAAATTTGGCGCCGTACTTGGAATTCAATCATTTGTAATAATTCTTTGGCGCTAATTAACAGAAAAGGGTATACATTTCAAACATCTCGAGTTCTACTTAGTTAATTTTTCCCTAAAAACTGCGGGCTGACTTCCAGAGAAAAGAGAATTCATTTTTCATATGAAACTCATTTGAAGAACTGAACTGCTAGGAAATTTTGAACTGCTTTACAAGATGACCGTCAAAGCGCACCACAGACCGGACACCGGGAGCGACCAGAGTAGACAGCAACGCATATTGTCGCAATATGCTTCGGAACCCTGACTCTTTCCACATAAGACCCGATGGGATCACATTGAAAACCAGGGAATCCGAGCAATTTCGTGGCGACTCGCCTCGCTCGTGTAAAAAGCTGGTAATGAACGCGTATGTATCGAGTGCACTGACAGTCAGTTCAATGGCGTAAGGTTGATGTCGCTACTGAGATTTCAGCAGGATGGTTGGCGCGTAAACTTAGCTCACAAGCACGAATTTCCAGAGAAAAACCACAAGTAAAACTATTTCCTTTACGCCCAGAAAGGTAACACTGACAATTTCTGCAATACTCAATAATTGTTCCGCTGAGGTATACTAATAGTTCTTATATACTTGGCTTTCAGAACTTTCCCTTTTGTCAAAGGATTAAAAGACGACAAGAATCTTGTTTCGAGACGATCATCTGCAGAAGTTCTCCCAAATTACTCAAGTAATATTCGCAGCCTCTACAATGAATATTAGAGCTTTGCGGAAGGAAATTGTTAATTCGCCAGGAAGTTGGAACCGTCTAATACAGATTAAATGGACCTCGCCATTGACAGCGCGATCATTTCATCTCTTAAAAAAGGAATATATACACTATTTTATGGGAAAATCAATTTGTTCTATAAATAAATAGCTAACAGATTAGGATACCGTTTAATTGAGATTTCGTTTCTACATGTTTCACAATATGTAAACAGAACACTGGATTGCGCTGTATGGAACGCCGAGATTCAAAAAGTTAAAACGTATTGCTATTTTACATATATGTCAACCAGTATCAGGGTATTGGCGTAAAATAGAAAAGAAGTTTTAGAAAAATTGCGTTGGTCAATCTCAAGGATGTTTTATGTTAATCGTGGAGGTCGAGGTGAGAATAATCTCTCCTGACGTGCGAGCGAAGGGATTCTCATTCACAGTTTTTGTCCAACAGCAAATTTAACGCAACTACCGTAAAAAGCGCCACTCTTGTATCACTCACCTACATAGAGCTTTCCACACGTGATACTTTATCCATAACCTTTAACTCAGGGATTACCTACAGAGTCGGTATCGATCGTCTTGCAATTGATGAAATTTTAAAAGGGGTCAGTGATCGCGTCAGAGTCGATAGCCGAAAATGCACTGAAGCCCGATTCGTAAGTCAAATTTCTAATGATGGATTCTAAAACTTTCGCGGCCGGAGTCCCGGACAGCAAAGTATCAAATTCCTATTGATTACAAACAATGTTAAAAAAGATGTTTTCTTACAGAACAACTTCATCTAATAATCCCTATACAGTATTTGAGTGACTGTGAGCGTGCATGGGGGGGGTGCGCGCGCGTACGGATCTACTATTCACGTTCAGACCACTTCTTGCGCATCAAGCGAGAGGTGACATCGACGCGTCTCGGTCTCCTGGTGTGTGTGTGTGTGTGTGTGCGGGGGGGGGGGCAGATTATTTTTGTATTCGGCCATAACATTCACAGAAATTTCTAAACACGTGTTTTGCGTGTTTTGGCGTTGAAATCTTATTGAGTATTCGGAAAATTAAATCAACACCACCTAACTAGATCTATGAGGTGGCACTGATTAAACTCCAGTACCCAATTTTCGCTCCATACGCCATAATTTTTTTCACGGTGTTGTCACCACTCATGTTGCCATCTTTAAGAGAACAAGTGAAATCTCAAGTGAACCGCGCGGGAAATATCATTTTAATTTTCATCCTTATTACCGTATTTTTACTTTGTCGTATACGTACGTATATACAAAGTATAGATAATGTTATGTAATTCTGCAGAAAATCGATCTCGATATTTCAACGGAAATATACGTTTTCGGGTCCCCTAATACCAAAAATGTGTTGTTTTTTTTAACGTTTATCCGTCTGTGGACACCACTAGCGCCTAAACAATAAGTAGGATTTTTTTCCAGGATTGCTAGTCTCCGGTAAATCTCGCTCGAATCGAGGCACTGCGATTTTGAAAACATTTCTTCAAAATTTAGGATTACTTTATATAAAGCCCTTGGGACATTATCAAAATTTTCTCAAAAACGGCTCAAAATTGTTTGTTTCAATTTCTTGTAAGAATAGAGCAAAATACCCTTATAAAGGTGACATATGTCCAACGGTTAACTCTGATTTTTCGAAAATTTTGAAAGTTGGAATTTGTTTAGGCGGATTTCTGAAACTACAAAATTGAAAATAGAGATATTTCTTTCAAGTAATATTTGTTCTCCACATTTAGTTCTTTCATGTTGATTTATTGAAAATTTTAGTACTTTTCGCACAAGATTGCGTGCAGTATGTGCTATTTTAAAAAATTACAAAAACAAGATTTTCTCAAAACCGGTAACAAATTTGTTCTTTAAATTTTTGGTAGTGGTCGTGTTAAACGTACCCCATACGATGACATAAACGCCATATTGCTCTATTTTTTGTTTTTTTCAAAAACGATTATTTTGTGATGTACTCTTTTATTTTTTCAAAAATTACACAAATGTATTTTTTAAATAACTCTCACTCCGTTAATATGAACATTTTCATCAATTTGCATGCATTATTACACTTGTAAGTGGGAGTGCTTCAAATTATTTTAAATGAACTTTTTCGAAAACACAATAGATTGCTGTGAAAAAGAGCTTCATATTTGGCATTTACTGTAATGCTTAATCGACATTTTCTTAAAAACAGTTTCAAATTTTTCAATGAAAATTTCTATTCAGGACGAATTTTTACAACAAAACCTTAAAGCCAGACACACCAAGGAAACTATACTACGAGAAAGTCTGAGCCATTCTGTAGCACCTCTAGTTCTAATTTCCTTGGTGTAGACTGGCTTTAAGGTCTTTCTCCATTCTCTGGCCAGCTGCTATCTATGGTCACCTAAAGTACATTTTCATGACATTTTCTCAACTTCCCGTTACTTAATAGTAGAACCGAAATATGACTTCAAGAATATTAAAGAAGAGTAAAACCTTCTTCAAACCGTTCAAATTAGACATTTTCATTGAAAATTTTGAAGCCGTTTTTAAGAAAATAGTGATTTAAGAAAATAGCGGCGGCGATGGTGTAACGGTTAGCGTATCGGACTGTTGTACCCAAATTTGCGGGTTCGAACCCGATGGAAGCCGTGGATTTTTAAGGGCGAAAAAATCCTTCGTACCCCTTCCTTCGGAGGGGAAGTAAAGCCGGCTGTCCCATGTTAGTAGATTTACTGCATGTAAAAGATCCTCAAGCCTAAATGATGCCTCTGAGCTAAATTCAAATCGCCTGTTTCGTCGCCCAAGTAATACCTTCTTTCTCCCATGGTTGGTGAAAGGAGCGTAGCGGAATTTGCGTGGTCAGGCGGAAGAGCAGGCCTCATGGCCTGAGTCTCGCCACGTAAAATATGGCAAATTCAATTCAATTAAGCATTACTGTAAATGCGAAATTTCAAGCATTTTTTCACAGGAATCTATTGAGTTCTTGAAAACCTTCATTGAAAGTCATTTGAAAAACTTCTACTCACAAATGTAATATCGTAATAAATGTAATATGTAAATGTAAATCGATGGAGAATGTGCAAATTAACTGGTGAGAGAGATTTTAAAAAAAATTCATTTGTGTAACTTTTGAAAAAAAAACAAATGAATACACCAAAATGAACTTTACGTCATATTAAACAGCGCACATAGCACTATCTATTAGAAAAATTTAAATAAAAAATTTGGAGCCATTTTTGAAAAAATGGCGTTTGAGCGTTTCTGAAAATGGGGAATTTTGAGCACATTTTCACAGAAAACTGTTGTGTTTTTGAGAAACTTTATTTGACATTACTTAAAGCACATGTACTCATAAATATACTGTGTAGATATCGACTCTAAAGTAAGTATTACCGACGTGATATACACTAAAAAAATTAATTTTTGTAATTTTTGTAATTAAGAGTTTGCTGAAAATGGAATTAACACCATATTTCTTACCATCTCTTGTTTCTTTTGAGAAGCAAATGTAAAGAAAAACTTGGAGCGATTTTTGAGAAAAAAATGTTTAAAAAAATTAAAATTACCTAAATTTCTCGCCAAATCACACGAAAACTACTCTTATTTTCGAAAATTTCTACATTGTACCTTATTTCAAGTTATGTTTGAGGGGCAGATTTCATCCCTGAAAAAATGTCGGTCTTCAATATTATAGTTGTAGTAAGACGCCCAAAAATTGCACTTTTGCAATTTTCAAAAAAATCAGATATTTCAATGAACATGAGACCTGCACGTTCTGCACATGAGACCAAGCGTTCTTTACGCTAGTCGAGGAAAAAGTTCAAAATATTTGGAGCCATTTTTGAAAAAAATTGGCAATGTTTTTGAGGCTTCATGTAAAGGAACCTAAAAATCAAAATATACGGTTGAAACTCCCAAACCCTTGAGTTCGTTCGAATCGATTGGGGAATATAAATTTTGAAGAAAATCAGGTAAACGGTTTAGACGCTAGCTTTGACCACAGACGGACAAACAGAAGTTTTACCATCAATCGATTTTTCGTTATGAAGGACCCACAAAACATGGATTCTGGCATCTCCACGTGTTAAGAGGAAGTAATTTACTATGTATTGCACAAGGGTTTATCCACTTTTTCGTTACCAGGGCCCAACAATAAGAGTTTTTCCGCAGAAAATGCGCTGTTGCCAGTGAACGATTATTTAACTTTCTCTTCATACGAATTAAGGGAAAGTAAAAGGCACTTGTATAATTTTTGAGAAAACAAAAATGAAGTAAAATGATGTTCATGCCATATTATGTAGTGGATTTAGCACTACTCATAGAAAGGATTTGAAGAAAAAATTTAGAATCTTTGTAGAGAAGATGGCGTTTCTGAAAATGGGCGAAAGTTTCTGAAAACGGGGAATTTGGAACAAAAAGAAAACATTTATCTAAATCTTGAAAAAACAAAAAATGCAGCAAAATGGAGTTTATGCTATCTTATTCTGTGGATATAACGTCAAGGGATATTCATTTTGGAAAAAATTATATAAATATTTTACACGCTAGTGTTGTTCACAGACTGATACTCAATGGATAGGCTGACAGATAGACGGACGTTTAAAGAAGGAAAAAAGGAAGAAAAAATACAAATGCAAAAAGCAAATATTCTCACGTTATTTCCAAATTTTACAGTTTTCGAAAATTCAGAGAGATTAACGAAAATGAGGCCGACGCCATTTTTTTAAGAGCCTCTTTTTCTAAACGTGGAAAAAATTTGTACGGTGGACATCCTTTGAACCGTTGGCCAATTGTAACTGAACTAAATTCAAACTATTCGCATCATCCATACCTGCAATTATTTTTATAGCGATTACCAATTTGAAATAGCAATATTGCCAGTTTTATATTCAGTATGGAGATAATATTGAGTGTTAGGAAATTTTGAACGGAAATATAACATTATTAGCCACTACGATTCATTGGTAAGTTAAATGCCAGATAATGTAAGATCTTATTTGAACCAAACTATGTATCAAATTTAGAAGTGTTCAACATATGGAAAAACTTTTGAAACTTTAATGCGTCGGTGACGCCACATTCATCTAGTATGTAGTAAATTTTACCGGGATAGCTGTCTCAGGGCAGCAACTGTTGTCATTGCAGTGTCTCTGACCGGTACATCAATTCTAGCGGCCGGCTGCTCTTATAATCGGCAGTTTTGCGTGATTTCTCAGGGCAACGCCAGGTGAATACCGGAGCAGTATTATCCTCACCACTTACTTACACCCATTGTTTCTCTACACGCCCACACATTCCGGGAAACCGGTCGGGAGCTTAGAGTTTGTATCGGCTGGGGCGGTAGGAGAATAGGAGGGCAGTAGGAGTAGGAGTAACTGGTAGGAGATACCTGGTTAGGAAAACCCCGCTAATCGACGGTAGGTAGGCGCCGGATCTCACCATCTAGCGGGGGAATATCAAGGGCACCTTCCGATGAAAAACATGCATTGCACTTACGGGATTGATGTCGCGTCGTTGACGCGCTCAGAATCACCAAGTATTCTCGAAAATTGCAAAAATGCGTGTTAGAAATATTGGATTGAGAAAATTACATTTTTAACCGTCGGCCCGAATTCGAATCGCATGGCGCTTCTATAGTGTAGTATTATGGTTGAGAGCGAGTTAACTCGAGAGGACCTGATTTAAAATCGGGCTGTGAAAAACATATTTGCTCGTTGAAAATACTTTTGCAAATATGTGCTGTTTAGCACCACGAGTTTTAAGGAGAGTTAGACCTCTCATAAAATCGTTTTGTTACTCTTGAACGCAAAACATATATTTCAGAGAATGCCTTCTGAAAGGTTTATCCCCCACAAATCGCGAGAGTCTGCAGCTTTCTGGCTCCCACGCATCTGGCTGACGACGCAGAGTTCGTGCTACACACAGTGACAGGCGACGGCTTGCGGCCGCACGCTCCGCCAGAAAAACCCATAACCCTTCCCTGGCTGCTCGCTGGGGCTTGGGGAGGCAGGCAAGCGAAGTAAGAGCGATGGGAACCAAGACTGGTACTCATAGAGAATGATTTTGTGGTAAAAGTCGCCACATATCTGTGAGTTTGGCGGTCATTGCAGCGAAACTACGTTTCGTTTCCATGGACGGCCCACTACCAGCGGCAGTTTCTCGGGCGAGGGAAGGGAGGAAAGTCTTCCTGAGATATGTTCTTCTTATGTACGTAATAACCAAATAAAATGTTTCTTTTCACATTTTAGGAAAAATGTATGTTTTCAGTCGATAGTCTCGAGAAAAATTTAGTTTGATCGCGTTTTAAACAGCGCGCGCTTTTAAGCGACAAGAAATCGATTCCAAATCGCCCTGAGGAAATTGCAAGCCTTTTCTCTGTGTGCTAATTGGACATATCCCGCTGAGCTCCAGCGGCCAGAAGGGACGTTTATTAGTGGAGCTGTACAGACCATCGGAGGTTGTTCGCTTCTCTTGTAGTACTATCTTCCGGCATTTCTATATTTAAAATGAGGAGCAACGTTCG
This sequence comes from Teleogryllus occipitalis, assembly GCA_011170035.1. Taxonomy (NCBI): domain Eukaryota; kingdom Metazoa; phylum Arthropoda; class Insecta; order Orthoptera; family Gryllidae; genus Teleogryllus; species Teleogryllus occipitalis. The sequence continues at coordinate 77,436 of BLKR01005217.1, forward strand.
TAGATGTTTTCAGCTCATTGATTAATTGCTAGTGATTCCGGGCGCTTCAACTATGAAAGTCATTAATCCCGTAAGTGTAGTACATTTTTTCTCGGGAGGTGACGGTGATCTTGCCCCGCTGGATGGTGAGATCCGATGCCGACTCGTCAGCTAGCAGGGTTTCCTCAACCAGATATCTCCCACCAGCTGGCACCGCCCCAGCAGGGACAAGCTCTAAGCTCCCAACTGGACTCCTGGCAATTGTGATAGTGTAGCCATCACTCTCGATTTTTCAGCTGATGCAAACACACTATTGTAATCTGTCAGTGACGTAAGTATTGTGTGTAGTCATATTACATAATGCCGCTTACGTGCAAGTTATGGCATTGTGGAGTATTCGAATGTAAATCAGGCGGTGGCGAAAAAACAGATAAGATAGCGAAAATCGGATGTGTTCTTGAGAGTTTTCACTTACATGTGATCATTAAGAAAACAATTTATGAACTATCTTTTTGTAAACAAACACAAATACTTGAAAAAAATAATGATAAACAGTTGTAAGAAAGTTATGCACTTTGTTAATCTAAAGAAGATAAGGGAACAAGAGGAACATAAAAAAATGTCCCGCCATTGAAAATGAAATAACTACGTGGGTCGATGATAACTTTGAGGATGTGGTTCAGTCTTGTGCTTTAATGCTGAATCAGTGACATATAGACTCCCAGATATTTGAAATTTAATTTTAACTGTAATTAGTGCCAATGTTAAGCACAATTGGTCTCTATTGCAATTACAACCCAAATTGTTTCACCGATTCATCTCTTTTGTTTGAACTGTCAAATCAAACTTATTTAATGATCTAATAATTCATTTTGCTACACTAATACAAAGCTAATACACTTGACATGTACTCACCTCAACACGAACACAATTTTGTAAAAATATAATAATTCAGTATTTCAATGATACATGTGATCATGATTGATCTTGAAAATTAATAAATTATGAAGATCTAAGTGCTTATTATATTTCTGAACATTTCAGGATATCTTCAATGAATGGACATGATCAGTATTTGAGACGCATCCATCATCAACGAACTCGTCCCATCGCAGGCAGACAGACGAATGGCAGAACGAGGGTGGGAAAGCTCCAAGTTGGCGCGTCATGCGTTTGCTAGCAACCGCACAATTAGCCCCAAGAACAATCTCTGAAGAATTTTTCGAGGTTTTCACGTTTTGCTGATATCATTCTGTCTAAGACAGAGCAAAACCTGTGAGAAAATGTGGCTGTTTCCACGGAACTGTAATTTTCCAGGAGACGATTGACACTTGAATTGTCAGTGGGAAAAATACGTGACCCATGCGAAGACAATCTCAGCGCCCGTTCAGAGGCCTCGGTGGTGCACGAGCGGCAGATGCAAATTACTGCATTGGCTGTGACAGCGGATTTTCATTTTCTCACGTAAACAGAAGAAAAATCACTCAGGAACAGTCTGACGCCTCGTAATGTCTATAATTTCATCCTTCTTTGCACAAGGTGGAATGTCTAAAGAAAGCCATCAAATATGCTAGCGTTTATCTAAAAGAATGTTTTTTGTTTGTTTTAAATGTTGTCACTATCACGCTATCATTTTATTAAAAAAATTAATATGGCTCACCAATCATTAACTTTATGTCAAGTTTCATTCAATATCGCATCGTTCACAAGATTGAAAATTTTCAAAGCGTTGTTTCTTAATAATGGATCTTTACAACCCATTGATACATATGATTACATTAACTCTGTTTCACACAGTAAATTTATTACTCTGTAACAAATATACATGCATATTAAGACAAATGATTCAATATTTTAAAACAAAGTACTTACAGTAATTTATTTTTTACATGAAAGTTTACCAATTATGACGCACAATATTATTTATTCCAGATGTTAATTTAAAAACTTTAAGTAAATATTCATGATTATGCTTTATGTGTTATCCGTAAACATCAGGAATTGTGTTTGGACGGGATTAATTTACTTACACTATCAAAAAGAGTTCTGTCCAATCAGTATTTCGTAAGATATATTTCACTGTTTTCTTATCATTGACGTTTTTCTTACAGTATTTTTATTCTTGAATTATTAGAATTTACTTCAGTATCAGAATAAAATCCATAAAACATAATAAGAGTGATACGCGATGAAGTGGATAGACTGTTCCCCTCCCAACTCTGGGTATAGGGATTGAAAGGTTCAAATTCCGGCCCATGTAAAATTTATAGACGTCAAAATAGGTTTGCGATAGGATTTCTCGGGTTTCTCCATCATTGCCCATAGCTTTGTACCATAGTTATTAACCTATCGCATACCATTCGGTAACTTCATAACCTATCCAGGTATGGCTGTAACGCTGGAAACTGGCATCATAATCCAGATACGAGTGCTCTGTAGACTTCTTACAGTTTAACGCCCGTATCTCACTTCATTTAACAATCACGTAGACTTGAATATCAATTAATATTAAAATATATTTCTAAAACAATTCAAATCATTCCCGTGTTTTCGAGTGTGGTTTTCCAATCTAAAACTTCCATATTGTCAACATTTTGGGGAGAAGTGAAGGTATTCCTTACCAATTAATGTGTTTACAGTTTAACTGAGATTAATTGGATGTAAGATGTTTGCTAACATCCGGAAAAAAAACTTTTTCTCCATGTCACTCAAAACAGTTATATTGGCCATTCAATGGCCAGCCAATTGAATGACCAATATAATGCTACAAATTAAAAATCGTCATCTTTGAGTGATAAAGTTCGATGTAATTCTAATTTTTCTTTGCACACTCACTTCTGAAGTTGGATATTACAAAACGTTTTCCAGCAGTGGTTCCGAAAGTGTTCTACATGAACCCCTTGGGGTCTATAAGGACCTCCTGGGGTATATTGTGGACTCCCAGGGTCAAAATTTGGGATTTTCTGATTTCCAGTACGAAGAGCGCTGCGCCTCCACTGGATGCTCGAGTAACTTCTCTCCCTTTTTTGTTTCAATTTGCAAATCTTTCAGATGGAGATAGGAGGATTGCTCTGAAACTAATACATTGTAAAGGGAGTAAATTTAAGTCATAAATGATTCCTCATAAAATATTGTATGCACCACGTGATCGATGTGAGATTTTATCTCGGATTATTATCATCCTTGGCTCTGCGACGCTCTGTCTACTTTGCTGAACAATCTCACTCGAAAAAGTACCATTCAGAGCGTGGGTACAAAAGTCTATTAATTCTAGTCGATTGGAACTAGAGTAGGAAAATCAAAAGACCCATATCAGCACGGTGCATGAAAATTATAACTGAAATATGGGAATCACTGATTATTAATCAAAACTACACTTTTGCGTACATTTTGTGCGTATCAAAGAAAAACCTCTGAATCAAATGACATAAAAATGATTCTGAAGTTCCTGAAGAAGTATATTTACGATTTTAAATATTTTTATTCCTCAAAAACTTTTTTGTAATGCACCGAATCGAAAATTTTGATAATTTAGCGTGCGCAGTTTGGCGTAACCATACAACTCGCAACGCATCTGCTGAGAACATTATAAGATAATTATTAAAAAACCCTTTACGGATTTTTACCATCTGAAACGCATTTTAGATTTTTTAAGGTGCATACCTACATACGTGATGAATAATTTATTTGACTGCTGACGACCAGACGAAACGATTGGCATTTTTAGCGGGATATTCTGGAAGAAGTTTTGGAGATTTCAAGACATATACAATGGCGAATTACTATCCTGCCTTTCCGAAAAAACGTGAATATTAGGTTTAACTATTGTCTTGTCCTAACAAGACAATAGTTAAACCTCGTCATGTAACGAAACGTACATTTGTTTTAAAAAAATTCTAACGATATATTTTTATGTAACTGCCTGTGCCTGACAGCCAGACAACTGAACTCTGTTAAATAAGTATTATACTTTGCAAAGCACAATAAAAAATGTTAACATGAAAGTAACCGCCGTAGGTGCCACGCAAATCTAGATATTCTTATTACAGTGCAAAAATCATTTTGAGGGATACGATACATTATTGACTATTTCAACGTCAGTTTAATCTTTCGGTTGTCCGCTGATGCTCCCTGCCCACAATTAATTCTACTGCATTTGTTCATCCTGGATTACCGCTAGCCTCCAATACGTACCTCCGCTGTAGCGCTTACGGACATAGCGGTGGAGAATTCTCTATACCGTCTACACCGCTAGCTACCGGAAAGCCTACGGCACCGCTGGCACCCTATTACTAACAGGATGATCTGGTGGCAGCTAGATGGCGCTCCTATAGCAGCCCGTAGGCTCTTCACGAAGTTTACTCCTCTAGAGCGTAGTCACATTCAAACCATATTCACACAACGGTCAAGAAAACGAAGACTGGGAACAAAAAGGGCATTGAAGGTGACACATGATGTCCCCACTATGTCACGTCACTAAAGCAAACATCCTTGCCCAAGAAGGGATTCGAAGCTGCAGATCTCTCAGCTCCCAACTGCTGCCGTATCCATAACACTATGGGACCCGCAACCCAAAAAACGTATTTTAAATGCTTTAAATTGTTTTTTGAAAAACATAGAACTGGAAGCAAAGAGATTGGCCTGTAGGAAGTCACTTCTTCAAGTAGTTTTTCGGATTTTGGGATCATGATAATCTCTTCTAGTTTAAATTGCTTCAGCACTTATTTCACTCGAAACGAAGGACAAAATATGTAACTTCAATATTTTATAGAAAGAAGTATTTCCATTTCTGAAGCTCTTCCTCCATCTTTTTACAACAGATTCTTCCATAAGGACTAGTTCTATTGGTTGGTTAGTTAGTGATTCCCGGCGCGTCAACAGCTTAGGTCATTAGTCCCGTAAGTGTAGTGCATATTACCCCCGGGAGAGGGCAGTGATCTTCCCCCGCTGGATGGCGAGATCCGGCGCCGACCTACTGTCGGCTAGCGGGGTTTCCCCCTCACCAGGACTCTCCCACCAGCGAGGCACCGCCCCAATCGGGACAACCTCTAAGCTGCCGACCGGTCTTCCGGAATATGTGGGAGTGTAGTGCATGTAAGTGTAAGTGTGTGAGTAAGGGGAGAGGATAGGACAAGGAAAAGGAAGGAAAGATCGCGCGCGGTCCCTGGCCCGTTTGTTAGGCATTCACCTGGTGTTGATCGGAGAAACCACGGAAAAACTACCGATCGGAGCAGCCGGCCGCTAGAATTCTCTTCTAGACAGCGACTGAATTCAACCCAGCTGAAAAGCTAGTGTCGAAAAATCCTGCCGCTGTCAGGACTCGAACTTAGTACCCCCGGTCAGAGGCGCTGCAGTGACATCAGTTGATGCTCTGAGTTACCGCTCTCGGTGACACGTTCGACATAAGTGCGAATTCTACAGCTGACATTTTCACCATAAAAGTAATTTGCCAAGCACATCCATGGCCTAGCCTGAGAATCGCCATACTTACGGCTGAGGCCACGTGGGCGGGGAGCGCGCCCCGCCTGAAGCTTGTGGCGGGCGGAGGCGGCGCGGCGCGGCCCCGCGGGGGCCACCTCCGCCGAGCAGCGATCCGCGCGCGGAGAGTGCGTGTGGCGTGGCGGCACCCACGAGGGGGCGTGGCGCTGAGGGGGAGCTGCAGGGACGGGAGGGGGCGGTAGGCGCCCGGCGAACGTCACGCCGATTCCGAGAAGACGCGGGTCGCGCGTGTAAGGCGGAGGCGGTGGCGGGGGAGGCTCCCAACGGGGGCGGCACAGTGTTGCCTTAAACAAAATGGCTGAAAATGTTTTGATTATGCGTCGTGGGAAGTCAAGAATGTGCTTTTTATGGTGAAAATGTCAGCCGTAGAATTTGCCTTTATGTCGGGCTTGTCAGTATTTAAAATGATAGAGGGGGAGTTTCAAAACTACAAGTATTTCCTTCAATAAAATATTACATTTACATATTTAATGCTTCGGTTCTATTGAAATAAGCGTCGAAGCAATTTAAACTAGAAGAGATTATCATGATTTCAAAATCCGGAAAACCACTAGAAGAAGTGACCTCCTACAGGACCGTCTCTTTGCTTCCAGTTCTTTATAAGATTTTTAAAAAAAAATTTAAACCGTCTTAAAATAACATAGTGCGACAGTGAAATTTACCGCAGAACAAAAATGTTAGATTGTTATGTAGTTCAGAGCTCTGATGACAGTTGTGAAAATCATTGTTCGCCATCACCTACATGTGATAGTGGTTCTCACCTACAGGGAGGCGGATACAATCACTTGAGGTAGGTAAAGGAAAGTTGCTGTTGCATCAGTCAAACGATAGTGAGATCACACATTATCTATTCTTCAAGTGTGTAAGTCCGTTTACGTTAAGAATGTTGTTTATGCGTGTTCGCGTGTTTTTTTTTAATTTTCAGCGATGTTTAGGAAGTGTGTTAATACAACAAATCTTTTCTGTTATATATGTGGCGAGTTCATGACTAAGTCTCAAAGACCTCCCATTTCTCCGATCGTCAAAAAAGCGTACGAGTGTCTTTTGAGTGAAAGGTAGATGAGAATAAGTGTTGGACACCTCACCACAGTTTCTCACGTTGCTTCCGCTATTTAAGAGGCCGGTTGCATGGAACCACCCATCTATGCCATTTACCGTACCATTGTAGTGAAGGGAACGTAGAGGATACATTACAGATTGCTACTTTGTTTAACAAAAGTAACAGGAATCTCAAGTAAATTAAAACATACAGTTTCTTGTCCAAATTTGGAATCTGCAATGCGTCCAGTTCCGCATTCGAATTCTCTCGCAGTCTTAATACTGCCAACAAAATGGACATTGAAAGATGAAACAGATAATGGTGGTGACAGATCACAAAGATCATGAAGATTTTGATTACACGCCACCTGCAGCACGGCGACAACCAGAGCCATTGTCAGAGGCAAAATTGAACGATCTTGTAAGAGATATAAATCTTCAAAGAGAAAGCTGAATAGTTTGGGCCCCGTATTCAAGAACAGAATCTGTTACAACCAAACACTATGTATTGTAATGGTATATTGTAATGACATAAATAGTCTATTTACAAAATTTGGGATGATTTACAATCCGGAAGAATGAGTCATATTTTATTCTAGGAATGCAGGCTGGTTACACAAAATATTGCTGTTTCTTGTGTCACTGTGAAAGTAGGACAAGGAAAGACCATTGTGTAGTCAAAGACTGGCTTTTGAGAGAAATTTTCATTACTGGTGAAACAAATGTGACGCATGAACCCTTTCTTGAAAAAGAAGGAATTAAGATTAAAGAAGGTATTTTGATTGGGCCTCATATCCGTCACCTAATAAAAGACATTAACTTTGAACAGTAGCTGATAGATACTGAGAAGGAATCTTCGCTTGCTAAGAAAGATGTATGTGACAATTTCTTTGGAATGTCTGAGAATTACAAGGAATTGACGGAACACATGCTGGACTGTTACAAGTCCATGGGGTGCAACATGTCACTGAAATTGCATTTCCTTCATTTCCATTTGGATTTTTTCCCACATAATGCTTTACTATTTAATATTAGCCATGTCTCGTCACGTCGCAGTCAGTCAGTGCATTTTATCCCTTCGGCCAGGGGCTCGACGGCGTTAGATCCCGGGGTTCCTGGCCGGTCACCCAACCACGAACCCGCGAGTCTCGAATGCGCTTAACCTTCGTGACTTCACGGAGCGTAGTAAACGAATTTGGCTAGCGCCGCCGGCTAGCTCTATTCAGCTTTCTCGTACTGTTTTAATTTTGTTTTGCAATACACACGATTATATAAAAAATTAAAAACAAACAATTTTTGTAATAAAACAATTTTTTAACATGATCTGTTTATTAATCAACACAGATTCTTCCTGTATTGTTACTGAGACGTTTCCAAGTTTCTCGGAAGTGGTCACCATCTTTTCCAGAAAATATGGTACGTGATGGAACATTTCTGATTTCATTTTCGCAGTCAGTGTACTAGTAAAGAACACGTACATTCATCTCGCGACAAGACACAAAGTTCAAATTTGTTGCATGGTGTAATTATAGAAGAAAGAAAACTGATGCCCTCTCATCAGTTTGGGTTTTGAGAAAAATATTCAACTGTCAATCAAGTATACCGTATTATTGATGTCATTGAAAAAAGTTTAGAAGAAAAGAATACATGCTCAGCTATATTTTTAGACATCGCGCAAGCTTTCGATAAAGTTTGGTATCGTGGTCTGGAATTCAATGTAGGGAGTTTGTACATCCTCGAACATTATCGATCTTCTGCGCATGCGCAGTTCACATTTCGTATCACTTATGAGCATCTACGCTTGCGCATCAATAGTGCTGTCCGTTGTGACGTGCATAATCTCCCGAATGAGTAAAGAACTATCAAAATCATTTAGTTTACTCTTTCATACATCTCTGATATTTTAGAGTCAAGCAAGAAAATGGCTCTTATACATTCCGTTAAATTAAAGCAGGCGGTCCTCAAGGAAGCGTACAGGCACCCATCCTCTAATTGTTATATATAAGTGATATACCCAATTATAGAGAAACAATAACATTTGCTGATGACTGCGCTTTTTTGTCCACTGGAATAAATATGGAAAAAGCATCAAATAAATTATACTAGATCACAACAAACAAATTTGCAGTGTGGGCCAAAAAATGGCGCATAAAACTCAAGAAGAGCAAGTCACATCATGTAAATTGTACCAAT
>BLKR01005218.1:0-86122 GCA_011170035.1 Teleogryllus occipitalis
TTATTTCATTTGTGAGTAGAAAAGCTTCAAATTACTTTAAATTATGTTTTTCAAAGACGCAATAGATTCCTGTGCAAAAGAGCTTCAAATTTCGCGTTTACACTAACGCTTAATCGCCATTTCCTTAAAAACGGCTACAAATTTTAATAAATTTCTATTTAAGACGAGTTTAACTTTTCTTTATTTTTCTTGAAGTAATTTATTGTTTCTTCTTCTGGCCGAACCTGGGTGGAAGATTTTTTGACCCGTCATACACTTAAATACTTCAGTTTTTATTTCTTTTTCGCATTTCGATTGCATACAAAAGTATTCCTGTTTGAACAGTCCAAGATGGAATTGGGGTTGACAAAACCTCACTGTCCTTTCACTTCTACTTTCCTCTATTTTAAACGTGCTGGTATACTTTTCTGGTGACCTTTTATTGTGTCTGTCTTCACAACTTATATATCACAATAAACCAAATAACTTCATTCATCGATTGAAAAATTCACAGTAAATCATTAAATTTAATGGAGCAATGACAGCGATTACGGTATCTCCTTATTGTTTCAGCTTCTAGAAATGTAATTGACATTTATTTCACACCATTAAACACTGCAATCATCTTTCGGATATTTGAAAGGAAAGTTTTATTCTATTTGAAACCCATTTCTATAATATTCGTAACTGATGGGGTAGCCAGGATACTTTTGTGTACACTAACGTAGTTTTTTAATATGGAGATCTTCAATGAGGTAAATATTACTGGTTTTCATCGACGAGTTGTGTGATTTAATCCCTCTCAACGAACTAATGTGTTGATGAACACTATCCAATGTAATCTGATATTTTGCACGCTTTTGATTATGGTGTTTACCTCTATTGTCAACTGTACCATTTATATCCTACCATTAATAAAGAATGTTTTATTGTGTGTACTATTTTGATAGTTATTGCAAAGATCTTAAAACATTTGTGGCACACAGGAACTTCACAAACCTCATTGTCTCTCATTATTTCATCTTGTAATAATAATATTACTACTTCAGATGTGCCCTGTTAACTTCACATCTTCTTGATCTGGTCCTCCAAATGTGTAGAATGGATATTTAACAATTTCAATACCCAATCTGCTTGTTTTTATCGAGCAATAAATTTAAAGATTTAAGAATTTTGCTTATTTCTACTCTTACTATAACCTCGAAACATTTGCCTTCTGTATTTGAATGGATCACTTTCAGGATCTTATAGCTATCAGGATCTTATTTTGTTTCTTTTGTCTGTAAACATATCAAAAGTTAGACTTTTTCAACTTATTGCTACAATACTGTTATCATCCATCTCCATTTATCTTCGTTTTACTAACTCGTTAGCAATCAACATTACTGTATCACTTCGCATCGTATCTCCTTCAACCTACAATGGTTTTACACAGTTTGGTAGTTTATTAACTGGCTTTCCCGCGTATTAACATAATTATAATGTGTTTTATATAATGGATTCTTTCTGTGTTAATTTTCAAGTGCGTAGAATTGTATATCAGTACTTAATGTGACAATGCAGTTTCACTCATATACTACCAAATGGCTGCTATATATCATTTTTCTTTCCGATATGACTTATCTTGATAGTTTTGGTATTTTAAACTAAATTGTTCTTGGAGGAAATAGAGTTACATATATTGAAACGCTATGTGCATGTGCGTGTGCTCTTATCAATCAACTGGGAAAAGTTAATTTAATATCACTGGTCTTAATATCTAGGTAACTCGTTGTGCTATTTGTTCACAGGTGGTGGTACTTGAGCTTTTGAAGGCTCCTGCTGACTCTACCTTAAGCTTCTCTGATGAGCCAATTCTTACCTAGTGGAATACATTCAGGTGTTCTGCAGGCACTACATACAAACCATCGTCAATGAGACTATTGGTTCATGGCTATTAAGGTTCAATATTCAATCTTCACACAAATCTTATCTTTGTAAAATGTTGCATTTTTCTAAGTGTTACATAAAATGGTGCATTACTAAAATAAAAATTATAAATTTTGAGAGAAAGAAATTCGTTTAAGATCTTCGTTCACGTTAATGAAAATATGAAGGAGATCATAAATTTCATGTTTTTTAATATGATACATTTTAACAATAAATACAATGAAAAACCGCATTAAATGTTTATTGTTTTTCCGTCACAAAAACTACTTTGAATTTCATGTGAACAAGAGTCCTGTTGGTATTTGCTTTTTGATATCGTGAGAATAAAACATAATTTTAACCGTGCGCCAGAAATAGGCGAAATTTTAACCGAAAAACTTTGGTTTTCTGAAACGTGGAAACGAAAAAGTGGGTTAATGTTCTTCCATTGTGTAGTAAATTACTTCCTCTAACCCTTGGGTAATAAGAATCCATGTTTTGTGGGTACTTAACACCGAAAAATCGATTGACGGCTAAACGTCTGTCTGTCGGTCTGTCTGTCTGTCTGTCTGTCGGTCTGTCTGTCGGTCTGTCTGTCGGTCTGTCTGTCGGTCTGTCTGTCGGTCTATCTGTTTGTTGGTCGGTCGGTCGGTCGGTCTGTCTGTCTGTCTGTCTGTCTGTCTGTCTGTCGGTCGGTCTATCTGTTTGTTGGTCGCTCGGTCGGTCGGTAGGTCGGTCGGTCGGTCGGCGGTCGGTCGGCGGGCGGTCGGTCGGCAGTCGGTCGGTCGGCGGTCGGTCGGTCGATGGGTCGGTCGGTCGGTCGGTCAGTCGGCGGTCGGTCGGCGGTCGGTCGGTCGGTCGGCGGTCGGTCGGTCGGTCGGTCGATGGGTCGGTCGGTCAGTCGGCGGTCGTTCGGCGGTCGGTCGGTCGGTCGGCGGTCGGTCGGCGGTCGGTCGGCGGTCGGTCAAGTTATAAGTTGTTCTTATGTAATTAGATTAAGTATGCATAAACAAGGGTAATTTTTTGACATTGAATATTTCAAAATTGGTAATTCTTAAAAATCTGTGTGTGATCTCATGGCCATGAGAAGGTTCAAAAACCTGAAAATTTGTTAGCAAGAGCTAATTTTTTGGATAGATAGTCTGTGACAAAAATTAGCATTTTGTGCAAAACATTTTATTATCTTCAAAACAGGTATTTGTTAATTATAAGAAAAGTATTGATTTGGCGGACTCTACTAACAAAATCTGAGATTTAGAGAAAATTTGGGGTTGAATGGACACCTTGTTTGCTTATCTAGCTCTAATATTAGAGTTTTTATTGCAAAACAAAAAATTATTGGTGTGAATCCCTGTATCTCTGATAGAGGCCGCCACCTATGTATTGATGCCTCGCAAGTTGCATAACCTTGCAGGCGCAAAGATGCAAGCGCCGTGGTCTAAGAACTTCGTACCAAGCGCTTTATATCGATGTTTCCCCTCTACCCCCCCTATACTACCGAGTGCATACCCCTTCTCTGGGCAGTATAAAAGACGTGCGCTTCGCTCGCATAGTGCTTTTCGCCACCCTTTTCGCCTGAAATTTTAACTGTTGTGTTTGTGCCAAAAGCTTTAGCTTTTGCAACTTTTGTCCATGCCACAGGGATTCTGATTTTTAATAGTTTGGCAATTAACTCCCAGCGCACAGGCTGTTATTGCCACCGCCTTCTATGATTGTTATTTTGCGAAAGGCCCGGCTCTAGATCGAGTCGTTATTCTGTTTTTATTGTAAATATGTATGAGTGCTAGTTTAGTGTTTTTAGGTATTGTGACCATCCGTTTTGCCGAGGTCTCGGAAAACGGAGCACATCAATATTCAAGAATAAGATAAGCTGTTTGAACGCGCGCCAACGCGCATGAATACAATCCGAAAATGGAAACTACGAACTATATCCGTAAGAGAGCGTCTCGGTAGAGTATGCGACACCGGTAGTCGGGAGAAAGAAAGCTTTCTTTTCTGAAGTAACAGCTGGAGAGTGAGGACCTACCGATCACGAGAAGGCGGCACCTCGTACTGCTACGGACTTCAGGACTGCATCTACGATAAAAACTCTTCAAGACATTCGAGGAGGTAATTATCATATTACAATGCATTAAAACAATTCATCAGGAAAAGGATGAAAGTATAAGTGACGCATTTAAAATCTTTGTAAGAGAGAGGAGTGTGAATAGCATGAAACTAACGAGGCCATTCATTTCTTTTCTTTGCAGTTTTTTTTTTTTATATTTATTCTTCTTATACAATAGACTCAGTTGTCGTATTGTAGATTCTTTTAAATATGGAATTAAAAGCTAGTTACATTCTATAAAAGAATACGAAAAGAGTATCAACGGAAAACGAGACGGAGGCCACATCGTGAGTTGAACAACGGTACTGGAAAGGGGCGACCGTGCGGTTCTGCAGAGGGGCGGCTTTGCTCCCGACCGAGCTGCAAGGACAAGGACATCGAGCGATTGGAAGAGTCGACGCCGCAGATTTCTCTACGCCGTGAGAAGACACAGTAAGGTCGTGCCAACTTGAACAATTTGTAGATATTAGAAGGAATAATTTGTTTCGGAAAGAAAGTATTAGTACAGGTTCTTTATACCGATATTCTGTGAAAAATAGAATCAATCTTTTCTTTCAAGAAAAACTTAGCTAATTGTAAAGTTGCAACTAGGAAATTTACGACTGGAATGATTAGGCAAAGTTTTAAGTATTCTTTGAAATTGATTTAAATGAGAGAAAGGAAACAGTGTAGTTAATTATTAAGAGTGTAAGTTGTTTTCTTTTTTTTTCAGCAAGACAAAATTCTTGTATATGTAAAGTGTTTTATGTTCATTTACTGTAACAGCAATTTAATTAGAATATACTTAAGTAAGTGGAAAGTGATTCGACTTGAGTTTCTGTGTAAGTGCATTCAATCCACAACGGCCCACATGACCCTGATCCCCGCTATTCTAATTGTATTTTTTTATTTTGCGCCCACCTTGAAAACCCATTCTGAGCTAGCCGGCGGAGGGGTGGGTCGCAACTGGCGCCCATAAGCGGGGCTCGATTATTGGATGCATTTACCAAAACTCGATTTGAGAAAAACTGAGACCAAAATTTGGTGGAACCAAAATTTCTAGTACAATTGAATCACAATTCACTAAGATTGCTGAACAGGTTACAGAGAAAAAAAAAGGTGTTGTGTAAAAGTGTGTTTTTTCTGGAGTGTTTTTCAAAAAGGGTATTATATGAAAGTGTTATCTGTTCGAGATAGTGTTTGGTATTTGTGTGTGTAATAATTTGTAAAAAGTGTATTGTGTCTGGGAAAGAGGATTGATTGATTCTAGGCAGTTAATACAGTCAAAATGGCAGATAAATATAACGCGGCTAGGAATTTAACTACCGTTGAAGGATCGTCTGGGGATTCAGATAGCGATAGGGAAGTGGGAGGACAAGCTCCAAGTACCATGATCGCGAAAGAAACGGTAGAAGTAGAACAAGGAACGTCAGGAGAAACTAGCATGACCTCGCCGACGGAATCACAGCAAACGCCAACACGAGATCCGGATGAGGAACAACGAAACCTCGACAGGGCAAATTTAATGATGCAACGATTAATAGGACAATTCATGCAGCAATTAGATACGAGGTTAGGAATGCAGAATGAAAAGACAGAGGAAAATATAAAGAAATTAGGGACTAACTTAGAAACAAAATTAGAAGAAAATAACTCGGCAATAAATGCTTTAGAAACTAAATTAGAGGAGAACAAGAATGCCTTAGAAACAAAATTAGAAGAAAATAATAGGAAGTTAGAAGAGAATTTAAAAATACAATTCACTGAATTAGCAGAACAGTGGAAGGTCGAATTTAAGAATGAGATTCAACAAGAATTAGGGCAGGAACACGAGAAGTTAGAAGAAAAATTCACGGAACTGGGTCATGAATTAGAAGAGAAGATTGATCAAGTTACGAAAGGATTTGAAAATAGGATCGAAATGCAATCAGATCTTATAACCACCGTGTCCGACAGGCAGACTGAGATAGAACAAGGTGTAGAGAAGTTTCAAAAATTAGTTACTGAACAAGTTAAGGTTCAAGCTAGTAAATTAGATAGTGGAATAAAAGCTCTTTCGGAACAAGATGTGGTTCTACAACACCAAATTACAGCATGTACGAATGACGTTGTAGAATTGAAAAATCAAATTGAAAATTTACCATCGAGTGGAGGAAGCGTTCCGCACACGTATTTTTCATTACCGTGTACTCCTAAATTTAGTGCAGCGGGAGATGAAAATCCATGCGTATTTATGAGGCAGGTGGATAATTTCTTTTCTTTAAATTATGTTCCGGACAATAAGAAAACTCACATAGTCTATCAGATGATGCAGGGTAATGCACGAATATGGGCAGATAGTTTAGGAGAATTACCAAAAACTATGACAGAATTTAAAGAAAAATTTTACTCAAGATACTGGAACAATGAAACTCAAATTAATTTCAAAGTTAATGTAATGTATGGTACGTGGAAGAAAGGTACGATGTCCATGCAAGAATATGCAGAGGAGAAGTTAGCTTGTTTCAAATTATGTACTCCGACGATCCCGGATGACGAAATTGTCTGTTTGTTAACACGTCATTTTCCGTCAGCTACACAAAATTTGCTTAAGAATCTCTTGCCAATGTCCACGGAAAAGTTAATAACGCAGCTGGGATTGTATGATGCGACTTTCGTGTACAATGAGAGGTTACAGAGAGCAAGGGCAAATGTTAGTGGGCCGGTAGAAAGCCAAGACAGCAGGCAGCAGCAACATTATGTAAGCAAATCAGAGAAAAGAGGAACTTACAAATCGAAACAGCACGTAGAAGAACAGACCTATGCTAGACAAGATAGGACGCCGTCTAAAGATAGGAATAGAAAAAATTCTATTGATAGAGGAGTTTTCCAAAACAGAAATACTGAACCCAGTACATCTCGCGGACATGAGTCGGAAAATTAGAAAGGTTTGTTTCGACACGCCATCCCGCCGCAAACCTAATAGAAGAATCTAGGGAAGAAGAGGTGGCGATATTATCGATCGAATTAATCTCATTTGATGACGAACCGTGGAACGAAGAAGAACAAAAGCAGATCGGATCCAGGCGACAGTGTCCGAAGCTTAAGGTTAAATGTGAGGGTGTTGATACGTCAGTACTAGTGGATACAGGTTGTGCGACCTCCGTCATAGCGGAAAGTTTGTTGAATGAATTGAAAAACCAGGGAGTGGAGGTACCTACATTGCCGCTCGTAAAGTCTTTTCTGATAGGTGCGAATCGGAAAAAATCAAAGCCAATAACAAGACAAGTTTATTTGGATATAGAGATAGGCAAGAATAAGTATCAAGTTGTGTGCCTAGTAGCGCCGGAACTTTTATATCCGCTCATACTGGGAATCGATTTCATGAAACAATACGGGGTTGTTATCAACTTAGAAAAAAATACCATGACGTTAAAACCGAATAATCAACAGGATCTCGAATTTGATTCGTTCACATGGAATTATTGGGAGGCGAATTGTTTGGAGGAAGAAGATGTGAAGCTGAAAATTCGTTCGCATGTGCAAGGAAATTCTAATCTTAATGAAAATCAGAAGAAACAATTAATTGAAGTATTACTTAGGAATCAGAAGGTGTTTTGCAAAAACAAGAATCCAGTAAAAGATTTTCAATTCGAAATAGAACTAACAGATAAAACGCCATTCACGGGTTACCAATATGTCATTCCAGAAAAACATAAGGAGGAGGTGGATAAGCTCATTGCTACAATGGTTAAAGATGATATTATCATGAAGTCCAAAACCTCTTATCTAAGTCCGATAGTGCTCGTAGAAAAGAGTAATGGGAAGATAAGGTTGTGTTTAGATGCAAGACGATTGAATCAAGTTACCCTACCGTACAGAGACAGACCGTTGCGTGTAGAGGATTTAACTAATCAATTATCCGGCAACAAGTGGTTGAGTTCAACCGACTTCACTGCATCTTACTGGCAAATAGCGATAGCACCTGAATGTAGACAATATACAGGATTTATTCACCGGGGAATTTCGTATGTTTTCAAAAGAATGCCATTTGGACTCAAGAACAGTGCATCTGCTCTTGTGCAATGTTTAGACAATATCATTGACAGAGAGATGTCTAGCGATGCTTTTATCTATATTGATGACGTGCTCGTGTATTCGAAGACATTTGAAGAACACATGAACAAGCTAGATATTTTGCTGAAACGTCTCATTGAAAATAATTTACAGTTGAATTTGGAAAAAAGTAATTTTTGCACTAAACAAGTTAAATTCCTGGGGTATGATTTGACAGTCAACGGAGTCAAGATGAACTTGGAGAAAATGCAAGAAATAGATAAGATTGCACCGCCTAAAAACACGAAACAACTCAAAAGTTTATTAGGTTGCGTGAACTATTACTCAAGGTTTATTCCGAATTTCGCCATGCACACTGCAATATTTCTTCAGTTGTTGCGAAAGCACACTAGATGGAAGTGGACTGAGCATCATGAAAGAGCTTTCAACAATTTAAAAGCAATGTTTCATGAATCATGTATGATAGCATATCCCGATTTCACTAAGCCATTCATATTGCAGACCGACAGTAGCAATCTTGGAATGGGTGCCATACTATTCCAAGAAATTAATAACCAAGAGAAGATAATAGCAATAGTGAGTCGTGTTTTGAAAGAATGTGAGACTCGTTACACGGCCACAGAGAAGGAAGCGAATGCTATTGTATGGTCAATACACCGATTGAGAGAGTATCTTGTAGGAAGATCATTCATTATTAGAACGGATCATAAAGCCTTAGTTTTTCTAAAAAGATGTCATCCAAATAACGATCGACTACTGAGGTGGATAATATGGTTACAACAATTTTCTGTCAAGGTAGAATACTGCCCAGGCAGATGTAACTTGTTGCCCGATTTGCTTAGTAGGAATGTCAATGCCGAACACAATTCAATGCCTAACACTTTGTTCCCGGCTTCTCCAATTCAGTTAAATATAATGAGCATGCCAGGTTTAACTTGGGAAAACATCGCAAGATTTCAAGATGCCGATGCCATAATGGAAAAGATGAAAAGATTTTGCAGAGGAGAACTCGAACCTACGGATCCAGATGTACGACGGTGGACGGCTGACCCATTGAAATGGAAATTGGTAGATCAAGTTTTGCTCATAAGGGTGCAACAACAGCCATCGCTTTATCGAATCTGGATACCGCAAGTCTTAACAACCGGGATCATCTGGTTCGTGCATACCTCTTTAGCACATTTTGGGGCCGAAAAAGTAGACCAAGCAATTAAGGAAGTTTGTCATTGGAAAGGGAGAAAAAAACAAGTGGATAACGAGGTTGCCAAATGTGTACTGTGTCAGAAAACCAAGTACCCGAATCGACATTATTCGGGCGCAATGCATGCTATAATACCTTCAAAAGAAAATGAGCTAGTTGCCATAGACTTATATGGTCCTTTACCGAAGGCCAAATATGGATATAAACATATTTTTGTATGCATCGATGTGTTTTCTAAGTTGACCCAAGTATACCCTGTGAATAGAGCGAACACTAAAAATTGCCTGCACCAACTTAATAAGTTTTTTCAATTTGCTGGTCCATATGCCAAGGTGCTGACAGATCATGGTGCCCAATTCACTAGTGAATCCTGGTTACAGGCCATGCAACATATGAATGTCAAACATATATGTTCCAGCATTAGACACCCACAGTCAAACCCTTCAGAAAGAGTAATGAAGGAACTGTCGAGGCTATTTCGAGTCTACGTGTCGAGGCAACATAGCGAGTGGTCGCTACTAATTCCACATATAAATAAATGGTTAAACCAAATCCACCATGAGTCAATTGGAATGACCCCATATGAGGCCCATTTCAAACGAAAACCAGAGCATCCATTACAAACCCTTATGAAACCAGAAATAGAGCACCAAAATCTAGCCAATGAAGAAATACTTAGAAAGCTAAGAAAAGCGGCAGATAAAAGAAAATCACAAGCTACCGGAAAAACTTACGAATTCCAAGAAGGGCAGAAGGTATTATTAAGGGTTCCGAAAAGTTCTGATTTGATACATAAGCAGTATCATAAATTTTTTAGATTGTTTGAGGGACCGTACTCAATTGCTCACAAACAAAATCCCAATGTAGCAGTGTTAATAGATGAAAGCGGGAATACAATTGGAAAGTATAATTTCCATAGTTTACGACCTTTTAAAGAATAGAATAAATGTCAAGAGAAAGAATAAAAGAAGAAAGACGAAAGAAGAAAGAAGAAGAAGAAGAAGAAGAAGAAGAAGAAGGAAGAAACAAGATAGCTCGACATTCCAGAATCAAGACAGAAGAAAGGAAGAGCATCAAGTTTGGTTAAAAGATTTTTTCGGCATATGAAATCAAATCCCACAAAATCTTTTTTTCCGAAAGAAGGGGTTATGTGACCATCCGTTTTGCCGAGGTCTCGGAAAACGGAGCACATCAATATTCAAGAATAAGATAAGCTGTTTGAACGCGCGCCAACGCGCATGAATACAATCCGAAAATGGAAACTACGAACTATATCCGTAAGAGAGCGTCTCGGTAGAGTATGCGACACCGGTAGTCGGGAGAAAGAAAGCTTTCTTTTCTGAAGTAACAGCTGGAGAGTGAGGACCTACCGATCACGAGAAGGCGGCACCTCGTACTGCTACGGACTTCAGGACTGCATCTACGATAAAAACTCTTCAAGACATTCGAGGAGGTAATTATCATATTACAATGCATTAAAACAATTCATCAGGAAAAGGATGAAAGTATAAGTGACGCATTTAAAATCTTTGTAAGAGAGAGGAGTGTGAATAGCATGAAACTAACGAGGCCATTCATTTCTTTTCTTTGCAGTTTTTTATTTTTATATTTATTCTTCTTATACAATAGACTCAGTTGTCGTATTGTAGATTCTTTTAAATATGGAATTAAAAGCTAGTTACATTCTATAAAAGAATACGAAAAGAGTATCAACGGAAAACGAGACGGAGGCCACATCGTGAGTTGAACAACGGTACTGGAAAGGGGCGACCGTGCGGTTCTGCAGAGGGGCGGCTTTGCTCCCGACCGAGCTGCAAGGACAAGGACATCGAGCGATTGGAAGAGTCGACGCCGCAGATTTCTCTACGCCGTGAGAAGACACAGTAAGGTCGTGCCAACTTGAACAATTTGTAGATATTAGAAGGAATAATTTGTTTCGGAAAGAAAGTATTAGTACAGGTTCTTTATACCGATATTCTGTGAAAAATAGAATCAATCTTTTCTTTCAAGAAAAACTTAGCTAATTGTAAAGTTGCAACTAGGAAATTTACGACTGGAATGATTAGGCAAAGTTTTAAGTATTCTTTGAAATTGATTTAAATGAGAGAAAGGAAACAGTGTAGTTAATTATTAAGAGTGTAAGTTGTTTTTTTTTTTTTCAGCAAGACAAAATTCTTGTATATGTAAAGTGTTTTATGTTCATTTACTGTAACAGCAATTTAATTAGAATATACTTAAGTAAGTGGAAAGTGATTCGACTTGAGTTTCTGTGTAAGTGCATTCAATCCACAACGGCCCACATGACCCTGATCCCCGTTATTCTAATTGTATTTTTTTATTTTGCGCCCACCTAGAAAACCCATTCTGAGCTAGCCGGCGGAGGGGTGGGTCGCAGTATGAATGTGGTTTTAAACATGAAATTGGATCTTGTACATTTAGTGCTGTAAATTATGATGTTATAGTTATGAAGCAAGTGTATTCCTTTTGTTGTTGTTGTTGTTGTGTTGCATTCGTAGCTGGAATATATACTGGCTTACGTTTGCTAAAGAAATTTGATTGTGCAACTGTTCATTACATGATTTTGGTTAATGTTTCAGTTTTTGTGCTCCATTTGTGACTTCTTCGGCATTCGGCCGTTTTTGTCGGTTGGGAGCTTCGCAATAGACGGCAGCTGGGCCCGTACAGCACAAGGCTGTGGCTCATTGTTGCTGCGCTCGTCTTTGCCCCGTGAGCGATTTCTTTGTCGCTCGGGCTAGAGGCAGATTGGAGTCTGGCACCAGGGTGCCGACGTGGAAAGGCCACCGGCATTCGTCTGGGCCGAGACCGCCTAGCCTTGAACAGGAATATTCATGCTTCGTTTGAATTTGTAAAAAATTGGTAATAATATAAGGATCCAATTTCATGTATTTGTTAACTACGCACTCATACTAGCTCTGTTCTGGAAAGGGTTTTGTATTTTTCGTAATTTCTGTTTATCATAGTGTTCTTTGTTTAATAAAGGATGACTAGGTAGCCATCCTTGTCAAATGTGTATGTAATGTATTTGGTTTCCTCGCCCTAAGTGGGCACTTGCGAGGAAAATTAAGAATACTGTCATTCTGCATTGGTGTAGACGCGTAAATTTGAAGCGTCTTTCCTCGTGTTTTTTTTTTTTTTTGTAATCATAGGTTTTTGTATGAGGCAATTCGCCTGTCAATTTTGTGATCATTGTAGTTCTGCTTTGTCCTTTTGCAATATTATTTCTTTCTGCTAAAAAGGACTATTGTTTGTAAGTTTTGTTTATAATAAATTGTGTTTCTGGTTATTTTGGATTGTCATATCTCCATTTTCGAGATCCTGTAAAGTTAAAGATCCTGTTTGCTTCAAAGCCTGGTGCGTCCTTACGAACAATTTTGAATGTGACGACAATCTTCACAAAACCGATGGCTAGGAGTTCTCTGAGTTAGCTCCGCGTAATTTCTCATTAGGTAAATGCATGGTCACTTCGCTTATTGGCGAGAATTTAACTTTGCGCCGCCCTCAGCAGCTGGCGACCGTATAGTACTTTTGTATTTTGTTTTCGCCACTTGCCAAATATAACAACGTCGTCCCGAAGGCGGAGGCGGAGTCCCGAATAGGAGCATTCAGAATATTTGGGATATATTTTGTATCTTGAAATACGAAGATCCCTTCCCTTCCCCGAGCGTTTGTTGCTGCTGGAGCGCTGCGTGACCTTCTGTGGCGGTAGGTTACATTCAAAATTACCGTTAAGAACTGGTCGCAAAAGAATCAAAATTTCTCAAAAATCTCCTTATCTAACATATAACAATATGTATATCATTGGATTCGTCTTTTTACGCTCTTTATGATAGATTGAAAAATATGTATAGTTCCATTTGAAAAAACGTTACCTCAAATATCTCGTAAAATACAAGTGATAAAATAGAAATAAATACACGTATCAGTTAGCCCTATTTTCTCATGCTCTTCCGTGAAAACTGCATTTCAATACCTTCAACCGTTCAGAAGTTACAGGAGGTGCTACAGTTACGTGACTCACCCTGTATATATATATATATATATATATATATATATATATATATATATATATAAGAATAACAATAAAAATAAAATATATTAATTTTTCGCGTAATTTTACGTGAGATATAGGCAATTCTTTTACTGACAATTTTCTCAAATGGATACAATTATTTTCATTTCTTCTCCAAAATTAGCATACAACGGTGAATCATTTGTATATCGATGAAGCATTTGTATTTGTACCATTTTCGGCAAACTATATTATCGAAAACTAAAAAGATATCGGAATACAAAGTGCAATATTGATGATAGATATTACGTCTAAAATTAAATTTGTTGTAAAAGAACCAGATCTTTAGATAAGGCCATGTACTATTTTTCGAAAATACCATTATTATACGTGCAATCTTTTGTAAAATTTAGGATATCTTTAAACAATTGTTTTCAATTTTTTACATGTTTTTCCTTGCATAAGGAATTGGACTCTCAAATATGGTACAGGTCCTGATTTCGTCATATTCACAAAAATTACCAAAAAAATGGCGTTGCGAAGCTACAATATTGCAATAAGATTTTTGAGGTTGACATTTTTTACTTGAATCAAACCTTTTCTAAATTGTTAATAATTGTAAATAATATAAATGAAAAGGTCTGAATTTCGTTAAACTGCACGTCACCTGACTCTCGCTCTCTCGCAGAGTCAATTTTAAAAGGAGAGCTGAAACGCGGTTTCAAACCGCAGACGCTGCCATGTCGCGCGTTGGCTTGCCGACAACCGACAAAGTTTCACCGTCCTCCGTTTTAAAGTCATGGCTTCCCCAATCAGCCAGGCAACGCTGGCTTTGTGAATGCGCTTTTCGGTCGTCTTCTATTTTTTCCCACGCGGAACGGTGAACGTCGTTTCGTCCAGTCGTGTCGCAGTGGTGGTCGTGTTTGTTTAGTACTGTGGTGTCTACGTGTGGCGAAGAAAGCTCATAGAAGAAAAGCGAGAGGGTGTTGGAGCAGGGAAAACGAAAGGTACGTTTCAGAAGGTTTTCATTATTGCTCGATATTACCATTCTTCATTATAATGTATGGGAATATGTACTGAAGATGACGTATTTGTTTATCTCAACACAAGGCCCGTTTGTGGGAATCAAAAGAAAGAATATTATTGGCAGAAATTTGCAAAAAATATCCCATTATAATGGATACGTGCTACTCCAAAACAACATGAAAAAAAAAGTGCCTGGTTGAAAATAACCAACGAGTATAATACTTCTACCTCGCGGGGAGCTACACCTGATGTGGCACAAATGCAAGATGAATAAATAACATTTATGGGCTATAGTTTTACACATCTTTGCACATTAACGGCAAAATAAAAGCAACCTAGAACTAATGGAGAATTTTTTAGTGCTTTGCTCAAGTAAAAAAAACTGAAGACAAAACTTATTACATGCAGCATTGCTATTCTATTACAATAGATTAATATTGCACAAACATCGGGTGGTCAGTTTAAAATGCAACCCACAGAAGGGATAGCGAATTGACTAGCAACTATGTTTGAGCGGGTCACATAACGACTCGCGATTTTAAGCAGGTAAACTGTCGCGAAGTCCGCTTAATCCCTTCTCTCGTAATGCCACACACAGAAGGAGAGCAGGTGATCGTCGTGGCCACGATTTCAAAGAGAAAGGCACGCGCCTGCTTCTTTGGCGTCGAAAGAAATTTATATTGACAAGAACAGTAATTTCTTCGTAAATTGTATAAAAGTGAAATATGCTTGCCATGTAAAATATACATTCAGTTAAATTTAATAGTAAACTTTGCTTGTTTTAGTTTCATAACAAATATGCTCTAGAAATGTACGTGTTGTATATTTTTTCTTTTAAATAAATATTAATAAATTATAAATTCCAGATTGGCAGAATATTACTGATTAAATTGTCAGTAAATTATAGTCACTGGCTCACGATATATCACCGCATTGCTCTTCACCCCATTTATCTCTACCTTAAGAAAAAATTTTTTGGAAATTCCTCGCAAAAGAAAATAAGAAAGCTAGTTTATCAATCGGTAAAGAAGAAAAGGAAAATATTTATTGTAAAGAGTTAGTGTCAGAAACAAGCAAACCTTACAAAATATGTTCAAAATGCCCTCCTTTTGCAAAAAATCATGCATTAACTTCCTTGACAACATTTTCTATAACATGATATTAAATTTCTTCGTCATTCATGCAAATCGCTTTCTTCATGTTTCTTTGCAGCTCTTTGAGATTAGCTAATTTGTTTGCATAAACTTCCACTTTTTGGGGCATCGCCAAAGATGATACAAATTGGGTGTAGACAAATCAGGTGAACCCCGTGAAATTATTCTGTTCCAAAAAAGGCTCTTCCAGAAATTGCATTGTCGACATGGGAGTATGTTATATCACTCCATTCTGTTAAAACCAAAAATTTCTCTCGACCTTTTCAAGATGGGATACAAAATTTCACAATATAGCCTGATACGTATTCGCCGTTACTGTTTATTTGAAAAGCAACAGATCAACTAATCTGCGTCGATAAATGTCATTCCATACTCCAATCTTTTTTAATTCAATGGTCTCTTTACTGTTTTTATGGTCTCTCGGGACCGCAGAGTCAACTGTTTTGCTTGTTAACATATCCACATAGATGAAACCAAGACTCATCACTAAAAACATTTTTAACAGGTGCCTCAAGACCTTCTCTAACAATTTGCCGTAGAAAATTGCGGTAATTCATGCAATCAGCTCGATCGGAAACCTTAAGATTTTGAGATGTTCGTTGTCTGAAAGAGAGCATTTTCATTTTCAATTTTTTGGTGGCGTAGTGCGCACTTGCATACGAAAGATTACATTGCTACTGGAGTTTTCCTTATTACTTGTCCGGGGAAGTTGAAAGAATATCCCGAACTTCCTCTAGTTTTCGCTGAGCACTATGTTTGGCGACTGCTTTCCCGATCGGGTTCGGTGAAATGCTGACTCGCGAGAGCATTTCACTAACCGAAATATGGTTCTCTTGTTCAGAATAGACTCACATTAAAATTTGTCTTTGAAATTTGCCTGGCATTCTTTGAAAGATTGCATTCGGAAATACTCCTGCACCACAAATCTGCGTTGCTCTATGCTGAAGAGCATCGTAAGTTAACTTCAAAACAGTGAATGAAGATGCAGTCTGCTTTGCTTTGAGCAGGTATGACGCAGACCACAGGAAGGGCTCAGGTAAAAGGAAGGGGGGATGAGTGAAGGGACTGTCACAGAAACGTACTCAAAAGAGCTGTTTCCGATGTAGTGTTGCAATTCTTTAATTTTTCTCTCAGGGCCTCGAACTGAAAGGTTGCGTTTTAATCTGATCACACGGTACTTAAGAAGCACACCTTTATGCATTTATGGTTTATATTTAATACTTTCAAAAGTGTCAAATTTTATGTAACTATTTCTGTTTAGGATTGTGGAAACGAATTACGCAATCCAAGAACGATAAAAAGGATGCCATGAGCAATAAAGATAAGCCAACAGGTGGACGGCCTCCATCAACATTTACCTTTGATCCTGTGCAAGTGATGGTATGAGAAAGGCTGAGGAAATCGGTTCGTCCTTTGGCTGCGAATGAACTACGATGAACATACCACGATCTTTCAGGTATCGTTTTTGTAAAACTTTGTGTGTGACATGCATTTTATATAAAAGGATTATAAGGATTAAAGCATTAATAATTCGCTTAAATTCTTACTCATCGCTACATCGCATCATAATGTAGTCCGGGGTTCTAGAATCGATCTCAAGCTTCGGGTGCTTAGCTGTTTGTATTTTAAATACTCAGAATGAAATAGAACCATTCAAGTCGAGTTTGTGGATACGAAGATTAAAGTCACTTAACTCTATCAGAAAAGAAGTGTTTTGTTTTCAGCGTAAATAAAGTCTCAACAATAACTTAAAGCCAGACACAGATTCTTCCCCACAACATCCCTTCTCGCTTACCTTCATCCCCAAGCTTCTCTTCGCCTGCCTTTTACTTTTCGCTGTTCTCTGTCTTGTGACATATCTTCGTGAACGCCTTATAATCCACTGCCAGAAATCAATTTGATGGATTCCATAACAATCGAAAGTTCTTTTAAGATTGAGTCATACATTCATTCAACCTAAAAATAATTTCTGCTGATTAATAGTTTCTATACAATAGATACTATATATTTAACATGAAAAATGAACATATTAGTTTGTAACATAATATTATTACTAGTTAATTAATTACTATTTCTACTATTTAATTCTCGAAGATTAAATATACTTGCTACAAGCAACATACTTCAGCTTTTGGGTCAATGATCACCATCTCCATCATAATTTTCGTCCAGTGTCACTTAACCCACTGATAAAACGTTCAGGTTGTGTTTTGTTTTGCTTCTTCTCCTAAACGAAGCATCCGCATCTCCTCACGTGTTCTTGAGTTCGGTGGCCAATACAGTTCTTCAAATAATACTTTCATTGTTGTCGCGGCAGTAAGTAGATTTTTTCACGTATAGCACATACTTGATAATAACCAAACTCTGTAGCTCATTTACATAAGCAATTAAGTTTATTGAAACGGGAGGCACTGTATACTTATTAACACTTGCTCCAAACAATCGTTCCTATCCTTATTAATAGTTAAATTTAACATGGTATAGAAAACTGGAATAGAGAACTAGGCTAGTTCACCTCTGCCTTATCACCATATCTGCTCTTGTCTATCTCCTCTTTCTTTTCTTCTTCATTTTAATTCTCTTCCTGGTCATGATCCTTCTCCACATTCTCTCCCTTCTTCTTATTCTTCTCCTGCACCTCTCGTGGCTGCAGATCATCTTAGTTCTCTTTCATACTTTCTCTTCTCTCACTTTTGCCTTTACTTTCTCTTTCCTCGACCTTCTGCACCTCCGACACCATCTCCTCCTCCAACGCCAGCTTCAGTCTCCTCCATCTTCCC
Source organism: Teleogryllus occipitalis (assembly GCA_011170035.1). Lineage (NCBI taxonomy): Eukaryota > Metazoa > Arthropoda > Insecta > Orthoptera > Gryllidae > Teleogryllus > Teleogryllus occipitalis. The sequence continues at coordinate 18,221 of BLKR01005218.1, forward strand.
CTCTTCCTCATCGTTCTCCTCCTTCTCCTTCTCTTCCCCTTCCTCCGACGCCTCTACCTTCTTCGCCTCCTGCTCTTGCTTCGCCTCTGCATCTCGCTCCCCTGCCGCCGCGGCGCTGCGGTCGATACCATTAGAGCTGGCACCTGCGCCGGCCGTCCTGCACCTCGCCTCGCACCACACACTGACACCCTTTCCAGTAGAACGCGCGTACCTACTCGTCACATACACAGGGAGCGGCAGCTCAGCGCATCAACTGATGGCACTGCAGCGCCTCTGACCGGGAGGTCCTGGCTCGAGTCCTGGCGGCGGCAGGATTTTCGACACTAGCTTTTCAGCTAGGTCGTCTCTTTTGTTCCTAATTAAATACGTAAATCGGTTTAATGTTTCTTTATTTAAAAAACAAACGGTTCTATAACTTGATTTATCAATGTTGTGAAACATCCGTAATTTTTATTACATTGTCAGATTTATTAGTCCAAAAACAATTGTAAATTTTGTCTCATTTATTGCCTATTAATTTTTATTGCGATTTTTAATGCCCATACATCTGAACTTCTGACATCCGTTCCTAAACTTTTAAAGTTATAATTAGACTTTTTATATCGAGGCCGCTAGGTCGAATGGCGCAATCCTACGAAGAAAGAAAATTATTTTTACCACGTGTGTCAGACACTATTTTTAGACAACGTTAATGATTTTCCTTTTGCTTTGATACTAGAATGCAAAAAACCTAAGTCAGTAAATTAAGATCTGTTATGGATGATTAGACGAAGCCGTTTAGTTCTTTTTCGCATTTGCAGTTTTATCTGAGCATTTTAGCTTCGTCTCACTTTTAGCAGTATTTCTAAAAATTGAAGATTTTGTGCTTTCGATGTAACAACTTTTACTACAAGCTGTCTAAAAATAGTTTACGTAATTAGGCAGATTAGTTGTAAGATTATGTGGCACTGGAAAGAATAGTGCTCTGCCTTCAGTCTTCTAGAGCTCGTGTTCATTAAATGAAATTAGTACCGCTCGAGGACTGCACATCACAACTCAAATCCGGGATGAAGTCTATTTATTTATTTATTTAACGTCAAAAAAACCGTTCAAATTGCGTATGACGTGCTATGGGGAAAAATGAATTGTGTGCACATTTTCAAAATTCTGTCATCCCTACACTAAGTCATATACTACTTAAATTATTTGAAAAAAATTAAAAAAACTCCCATGTAATGGAGAGTTTATTTTCCCCCAATCTATCAAAAAAAGAAATGAATTTGCATGAAGTCGCTAGCGTCGGTTGTTTGGAAATATTGAGCACATTTTTATTTCCTCAACCTATTATTAGTGTGTGTTTTTACGAAATGAATGTCTGCGATTAAGAAAAGGATAAGACATCGACAAGTTTAGTACATAGTTTGGTATTCACATATTGTAATTACTAGTGGTCGAACATTGACCGCAATACACTAGATTTTTAATTTCATTTATAACGTTATTGAGGTTCTCTGTCAAAGACTATACCTGTGTAATAAACATAAACCGGCTTAGATTGCACAGGGCATCAATCGATGTCACTGTAGTGACCCTGACACACCTCGCCTTCACCTTCCGCCCGCTGCCCCACGACATGCTTGCTACCTTGTGCGAGCAAGCGGGGGCAGCCGCACGCGGAGGGGTAACTATTGGCCGAGGGACGGGCAGGCAACGCGACGCCGCGCCCACCTGCCACGCCCCCCAATGGGCCTGAGCAAGTCAAGTCAGTGCCGTGGCGAATAGAAGACTAGTGTAGTGCAGTGTGAGTAAATGGGATGAATGAATGGTTATATATTAATGTAATAAGTATAAATGATGCATGAACGAAAATAAATAAAAAAAGTCATTCAGAAAGAAGAATTGACACCATGTTGTATAAGAAAAAAACAACCAATAAACAAGATATCCTTTTGGATTCAAGTTAGGTGTGCCAAAGCTTTAGTTAATGCGAAAATATGTTCAGGAGGCAGCATCGGACGCCGATAGAAACGTACGGCAGGAGTAAAGAAAGAAGACAGGAAGATGGAGGGATATGGAGGGGGAGAAAAGACAACAATGGGGCGATGAGATTTGAAAGGAATGAAAGAGATGGAATGATATGCAGATTTCATCAAACATGCTAATATGATCGAAAAAAGCTCATGAATGCGTGACCGGTATCATGATTGGTTATTTATCAATTTGTACGTGCTTCTTTTTGGCAAAAAGAACAAAATCAATGTGTGGGAACATTGCAAATGGAGTAAAGTACAAAAATTAGAACAATTGTTTGACTTTTGATTGACTGTCTCCGAGCGCGCCAACTGCTAACGTCATTAGTCTCATAAAAGGTGTACAGACCGCTTGCACGTACAGAATGTTGTAGTGGACTGTGTGATAAGTTTGGTTGGGCAAGACAAGTCAATAGACCTCTGATAGTTCATTTGGCCAGTAATCAGGAATTGCGTGTTACCAGGGCTGTTTTCGGTTCCAATCAGAAATAGATTAATTGAACGACAAGTTTATTACCTTTGACAGATAATCACTGGCATAATACAAATACAGTTCTAATGATTCACTCAACTTTAAACATTTCAATTAATACGTGATGAAACTGCACGTTTCACACAGTTTAATTACACTCGCGATTGACAATTCACTATTTTACGTCCGCGAAGTTACTTTATTTGAAGCTGACCGCTTCAGTGAAGATTCTGCATATAAACAATGCACGTCTTATAGGGAGTTTAGATTATATTATATTTATTACTTATTCTGCAAATAAGGTGGAGAACTTGGTGGAAGAATACACTAACTTAACATCACAAAACTTAACAACTTTACAAAATTTACAAATATTTCAAACTAATATCGACAATGCACTGTGGAAGCTTTCATAGCACTTCACTCCATCACACTTCACTTCATCACACTGCGGATCACCGAGTTTTAATGTTTTTCTTACACACTCGTTTCCCTCTAGTTTACAACACCACTGCACGTAATAATAATAATAATAATAATAATAATAATAATAATAATAATAATAATAATAATAATGATAATAGTGATAATACAATATGCGATACATAGACTAGTTATTTAATAATATTAAAGATATAATACACATATCAACATCTCGGAATATAATTGATTTTAGTTGTAGCGTTCGAAACAGACTCACCAGGTGCGACCGCTTGTTGTCTGCAGTTGAACTGATTTGTTATAAGGGCGTTCATACCGCAGAAGGTGTCTCCGCATAGGGCGCGGAGGGGGGTAGGAGGGGAAAGTGGAGGCAGGACTGGAGGGGATAGCCTCTTGTAACAAACGAGTTCAAATTTGTTCTGAAAGCTTCAGACAGTTGAGAGCGGTTGCAACTGATACGTGATCAGAGATGCAAGATATTTTCTAAGAAAACCATGACGTAAAACAAGTCAAGCAGATTCTGTCCACACGAAGCACATTGAATAAAACGTACCATTAAGCTTATACAATTTTCTTATTTTGCATGTGGGTCTTAACAAGCTTAGTGAATATTTTATCGCGGGATCTACCCATGTACTTCTGGGGCCAGATGGTGACACCTATTCATCGGCATGTGGGTTTTCACCATCCCGGTATATTCCACCAGCGAAGCATGTGTGGTAGCGTAGAGAATGTGTCAGTCAGGGGTGAGGCCAGAACAAGGAAGAGAAAGGAAATGTTGCTCCCGGTACGTGATCCGTTTGCAAGGGTACTACTCCGGCATTCGTCCGATGTTAATCGGAGAAACCACGAGCCGGCCGCTAGAATTCTCCTCCAGAGAGCTCTGCTTCAGGCTGACGCCACGTGGTACATGTGTCTTTGCCAGTGACGCAATTGAGATCAGAGAGATTAAACTGTCACCGATACCGAACGCGCGGTAAGACCCTATTGAATACCACGTCGAAAATTGTAGCGCCAGCGCAGTGCAAGTTCTTTCTACGAGATGAAGCACCAGTGGTAGATCCCCGCATCTCGCCTTTTCGTGGCGCCCCGGCGTGGCCTTTGCCGGTGGGGAGGAGGGAGGCAAGGAGGGGGCTCCAACGCCGCTCGGCAGAGGGCGTGACTCAGGTGCCACGCCCACTGAGCTGCGGCTGAGGTGGCTCAGGGCATCAACTGATGCCGCTCTCGTGTCTCTGACCGGCTGGTCCTGAGCTTTTAATTCCGAAGGCGGTAGGGTTATCAACACAAATTCAAGAGCTTGGTCGAATTCATCCCCTGTCGTGAGAAGTTCAGAAAGCGACGACAAAAGATGTTTTTCGCACGAGCGCAACAGTTAACGGGGGGACAGTTAACGATGAGTTGGTTTTGAAACATTGCGAAGTACTTTACAATAATACCTCACAGCTCTATCAAAAAATTACCGTCTTGACAGGTTTCCGTCTTATAGAGTGTTGCCGAAAATTCACCATTTAATTTAAGTACAGCATTTTAAATATTGTGTGAAAAAATTAAAAAAATTTGCATAATTTGTTTGAAACTTTTGCAAGAAATAAAAATATACAGCAAACACGGGGAAAATGTAGGAGACAGACAAGGACAAAATGTGGGATGACATGACAGCCTTCCAGGAATTCCATTGTCTACTGAAAAAATGCGGTGACACTTTTGACAATCGAACGGGATGCAGTCGACCGCGAAACAGACGCGGATTCCTCAACTGCAGGCGTAAGAGGAAAAACTCGTCGTTTACTCTTGTGTGACATGACATTAGTGTGGTTCATGTAAGTGTGAGTGTGTGTATGGGAGGAGGATAGGACTAGGAACAAGAAGGAAAGAATGCGCGTGGTGCGTGGCCCGTTTGTTATGGTACTGCTCCGGCATTCGCCTGGTGTTGATCAGAAAAAACACGGAAAACTACCGATGAGAGCATCCGGCCTCTATAATTCTCCAGACAGCGACTGAATTCGACCTAGCTGAAAAGCTAGTGTCGAAAATGTTTCCACTGTCGGGACTCGAACCTAGGACCTTCCGGTCAGAGGCACTGTGGTGACATCAGTCGATCGTCTCCCGGTATATAGTTTGAAGGTACGTCTGAAGGCGGGTGGCCGCGCGGCTAGAAAGTAATTAAGCAGTTGGGCCGCAGATGCGAATTTGAACAATATATTTGAGAAATAAAGTTTGGAAGCAAGAACATATATGTATTCAACTCTTGGGTTGTCCTCGGAAATAACATTTCTGAATTCATTCGGAGAGAAAATCTTCATCCTGACCAATTGCAAGTCTAAATTGTACCGATTTTGACAAAAAGAATTGCAACATCTAAATATTTGATTTTTAATTTATTCAAGCATATGCTTTGCGTGTGGACCCACAATATACTTACAAGAAAAGGAGACATAAACAAAAGAGCGGTAATATAAAACTTTGTACTCTTGTGTACCGACTATATTCTAACCAAATCAAGCAGAATATTTTGAAAAAATGACGGATTTTGACTTCTCTAACTTAAAATGCGTATGTGATAGATGTGACAAACCATCTATACTTGCTATTGATGAAAGCAGTTCCCTAGAGCGGCAGGTCAGGGTTTGAGCCTGCCGGTGGCAGGATTTTTGACATTAGCTACATCGAATTCAGGTGGCTACTCTGATTTTGAAAACCAGTTGTTTTCCATGGTTTCTCCAATCATCACCATGCGAATAACTGAGCCGTTACCTAACAAACGGACCATCGATCACGCGCAATCTTTCCTTCCTCTTCCTTGTCCTATCTCTTCCCCTTAATTACATATACTTTCACTTTTGCACTACATAACCACGCATGTCGCAACACCACTCGGAAGCTTAGAGTTGTCCGGGCTGGGACGGTGCTTCACTGGTGGAAATATCTGAATGGTGAATGCCCCGCAAGATGGCTTATGGGTCAGCGTTGGATCTCAATTTGTACACGGATAGAAGACGATGAGCTTAAAGGAATTGTGAAGATTTCATTTTCGTTAAAATTTCTGAATATTTGGAAAATACAAATGTAGAAAGAATGCGAGAAATTATGTATCGTTGTAGCACCTACAGTTAAACATCTCTCATATCATTATTATTAAAGTTTGACGATTTTTATATATTATAGAAGTTGTGAGTGTAAGTGCTTGAAATAATTTATTTAGTTTAAAATTGCGAATTTTCAGATAAGTTTCAACGACATTTTCTCAAAAAGTCTACAAAATTGTGAATTAAAATCTGTTTATTGGTCTACTTTTTTATAATACTGTTAATTAAACTTTTATTCTACTAGTTTTTTACATTACTTCTTAAAAGATATGTGATAATTATAAATCATTTTCATAAAATTGTACGTAATAAAATATTCAAAATTATACAGTTGTTTTTTGGAAAAGAAAGACATTTCCAAAGGTGGTAAGTCGCAGCATGTCCTGAATTATTTATATTATATAATAGCGAAACCCGGCAGACTTCGTTCTGTCCTTAATTCCCCTCCCCCTCCCTCCCTCCCCCACCCTTCCTCCCCCTCTCCCCTCCCCAAGATGTATGGTCATTACAAAATTTATTAAAAAAGTAATGGCCAACAAATGAGAAAATATATTTACTTGTTTTTGAGAGTAATAAGTCTCGATAGTAAGTACGAACGTTGCACAACATTGATAACGAAGAAAAAAACCCTTTGTTTTTTAAGCAATGTATGATCATTAAATAAACTGTCGTAAGTAATTAGAAACAAAAAAGGCGATAGATTGCAACGACCTTTGTTTTCGCTGGCGCGGGCCGCTGTCAGTTACGATCACTTTGCCCTCCGCGATGCAGATGGCGGCGAAGTTCGTGTTGATGGCGGCGGTGGTGACGGCGGCTGCGGTAGCGGCGGCGGCCGACGGTCACCAGGGTGCGTTGCATGTCCTGCCCAGTTCTTCCGTGAAAGCTGTGATTTTGGCTGTCGACTCATTTTATCACATGAATTACTTTTCTATTACAGACTTCTACTCGCTGCTTCTTACAAACGTGTACTATCGCGATAATGTCAAAACCTTGTATAGTTGCCCTGCCTGGGTCTTGAGTATTGACACAAATATGTAACGTAGACATCAGTTTCAAAATTTCTACAAAAGGTGCTCATTACCTTTCAACTCAAGCTTCAACAAATTAAATTTTCTTAATTGCCGAGGGTTAGAGCTGTTACTATCGTGTGCGCAGGTAGTAAATAAAGTCGATGCAATTTTGGTAATTGCTGATCGTGGGAGCATGTTGTTTCGTGGGCAGAGACTTTGGATAGATGTCATTGACTAAATTTTGATACTTTGTGAGAGTGTGAGAATGTTGTTTCCAGTGCGTACGTATCGAATGACTGCATTTTGATACTTTCTTAGCGTGAGAGATAATATTTCATGTGGTTAGACGTGGATAGAAAATTTTGACTGTAGTTTGAAAATTGCTGAGCGTGAGAACCCTTTGTGGTAGTGGTAACCCTTTGTGGTAGTGCCAGCGGAAACCGGAAGTGATAGTTTATAATTATTTACTCGAAAGTTTGAAGAGCAATTAAATTAATTTTTGCGTAATTAATTAGCAATTAAATCGCTCTACAAGTTGGCGTATTTGGTTTTGTGGTAACTAATTGTGGTTGATCCAGCGGAATCTTTCGCTAGCTCACCATTCATTACGCAAAAGTTTGAAGAGCAAAAAACTTAATTTTTGCGTAATTAATTAGCAATTAAATAGTTCTAAATGGTGGTATATGTGGTTTTGTGGTAACCGATTTTGGTAGCGCCAGCGGAAGCGAGGTTGTTTTGTGCGCACAGGCTATAAATAGAATCAGTTGACTTAATTTTGGTAGTTGATGAGAGTGCGAGCATGTTATTCTGTGTGCGCATACTTTGGATAAAGCCTGTTTTCAGAATTTTGACAAATTGCTGAGCGTGAGAGCAAATTGTTTTCTGTGTGCTGGCGTGAATACTACATGTTGAGAGAATTTTCAAAATTGCTGAACGTGAGAGCTAGTTGTTTCTTCAAGTCAACACAATCTTAGTCTTAAGTCAACACCTTGCTGGAACAGAATCAGTTGACTTAATTTTGATTACTGCTGAGCGTGCGAGCATGTAATTTCATATGTGAATGCTTAAAGCCTGTCGATAGAGTTTTGAAAACTGTTGAGCGTGTGAGAATGGTGTTTGGTGTGCGCAAGCGTGGATAGATCATGATTGAATTTTAAACATTTTAGAGTGTGAGAGTTGTTTTGTGTTCGCAGGCTTTAAATAGAATATTTTGTCTTAATTTTGATAACGGCTGAGCGTGCGAACATCTTCTTTCGTGTGCACATGCTTTCGTTAAATCCTGTTCACTGAATTTTAAAAATCACTGAGTGTGAGAGAATGATATTTCGTGTGCGCAGGCGTGGATTGATAGTGTCAACCAAATTTTGATAAGTGCTGAGCATGAGAGAATTATGTTTCGTGTGCGAAGGCGGGATTGATCCCGCCGCCACAATTTTGAAATAACTGAGCTTGGGAGTAAGCGTGTTCCGTGTGCGATTGCGTGGATTGATTGAGTCGACTCGAATTTGAAAATTGCTGAGCGTAAGAGGATGTTTTGTGTGCGCAGGCGTGGATTGATCGTGTCACTTGAATTTTGAAGAATTCTGAGCGTGAGAGAATGTTGTTTTGTGTGAACAGACTTTATATTGAATTTGTTGACTTTATTTTGGAAATTGCAGAGATGCTGAGAGATGTTATTTCATGTGCGCGTGCTTGGGATAAAGACAGTTGAAAAACTTTTGAAAATTGCTGACTGAAAGAATGATCTTTCGTGTGTGCAGGTGTGCATAGAACATGCTGAAAGAGTTTTGAAAGTTGCTTGACGTGATAGAAGTTTCCTGTGCACAGGGGTGGATTGATGGTGTAGACTGAATTTTTAAAATTGCTGATCAAGACAGAATGATGTTTCGTGTGTGTAGGTGTGAACTGATTGAGTCGACTGAATTTTTAAAAGTGCTGAGAGTGAGAGCAAATTGTTTTGTGTGTGCAGTCTTTAAAAGATACTGTTTACTTAAATTTTAAAGCTGCAGAGCGTGAGAGCAAGTTGTTTCGTGTGCCCAGATTTTAAATGGATACTGTCGACTGAATTTTCTAAGTTGCTGAGCGTGGAAGGAAGCTGTTTTGTGTGTACAGTCTTTAAATAGATACTGTCGACTGAAATTTCAAAATTGCTGAGCGTGAGAGCAAATTGTTTTGTGTGCGCAGAGAACGGCATTTCGTTTTCGGGGCCGGTGTCCTCCGCCTCTAAGGACGAGGGGACCCTCGCGCCGGCGGCCGATGCTATTGCACGACTTCTCGTGCCAGGTCTTCTTCTGCCGGGAATCTTTTTATTGTATGGAGCTGCAGCTGGAATCGACTGGTCGGAGCTCGTAAGAGACGTAGGCCACGACCCCCACCGCTTCGCGCGCGCGGCTGACGGGGGCCCGGTTCCGCTCAGCAGGCGCGCACTGGCCTCCTCCGCCCCGGACTTCCGGCACTGGGAGAATATGTGAGTGCGTCCAAACTTCCTTCTTGCTCCGTCTCTTTTCACTGCGCTGCGTATCTCTCGCGTCCTTGAGTACCATCATTTGATTTTTACGGGCAAAATATCTACTCGGCGTGCTGTTGCCTCAATAAAATGGTTGCCTGTCAGGCGCGTGTCTCCGTCCACGACTACTGGCGAAAGATGTGAGAACGTCCCTCTTTCCTACCGGAAGCGGTAGCTCAGTGCATCAACTGATGGCACTGCAGCGCATCTGACTGATGGATCCTAGGTTTGAGTCCTGACTCTGCTGCTCTGATCGGTAGTTTTCCGTGGTTTCTCCGGTCAACACCAAATGAATTCCGGAGCAGAAGCCTCACAAACGGGCCACGGACCGCGCGCAAACTTTCCTCTCTATTCCTTGTCCTATCCTCTCCTTTTACATTCATACACTTACACTAACATGCACTACACTACCACATATTCCGGGAGAACTGTCGAGCCGGTAGGGTTATCAACACAAATTCAAGAGCTTGGTCGAATTCATCCCCTGTCGTGAGAAGTTCAGAAAGCGACGGCAAAGATGTTTTTCGCACGAGCGCGCACCTTCACCGGCAGTGCTAATGTACACCAAATATATCCACATATGTCTACAGAGCATAGTTTGAGTTGTCAGGCATCTTCATTATCAAATTGCAAAAGTTCAATTTTATTGGCTTCTTCCTGCAACAATACTGAAGATAGGGATTTTTAAATGAAATCAGTTTTTAAGACAGGTCTTGAATTAATCTAAGGAAGTATGTGTTGTTGAAGCACCACTAGTTAAATTTCACGTATACATATTATTATTATTATTATTATTATTATTATTATTATTATTATTATTATTATTATTATTATTATTATTATTATTATTATTATTATTAATATTATTATTAATATTATTATATTATTATTATTGTTGTTGTTACACATTGTTTTTCTGGGGATTCACCGGATTTTTATTTGACTTCGTGTCGCGAAAAGAACTAAGACGCAGAATAATTCATGTTTCGTCACAATTTAAGTTTTCCACAATCCTGCATTAAGCAAATTGCATCCTGTTTAAGATGATAATTTTAAACGTATATTTTGGCATTTGAATAAGTTCCAGATTTTCAAAGATGTTATTTGGTATAACCCCTCTGAACGAAATGACCAGAGGAACAATATGCACTTTTTGTAGGTGCCATAGTGCCTTGACTTCTGCTGCTAGTTCTGTATACTTATTTTTTCTGCATGTGCTGTTTGAAGATTCGCTGTTTGTGGACGAGTGCTGTCAATCACGTAGCCAATCTTTTGCCGTGTGTCTACGAAAGTTACGTCTGGTCTGTTATGATGAATGGTTTGATCTGTAATAATTTGTCATAGTACAACTTATAGTTTAAATTTTCAAGTACAATATTGGGAATATGTTTGCAATATGGGCAGGTCATTTTTTGTAGTTTGGATTTCGCCGCCAGTTTCTGGTGAGTAATATTTGCAACTTTTATTGTGCCTATAGGTGTAATCTGTGTGGGTCATTAATTTGCATTCTGATGTGATGTACTATATGCTCTCAACTGTTGGCATTTTTTGGGCATTTTCTACATTTGTCATCTAGTGTTTGAAGATATGTTTTCTGTAACTTTTAGTGTTGATCACTTGATCCTGTATGGCGACCATGAACCGTTCTGTTTCGCCAAATAGATCATCATATTTTAGCCACGATTTGAGTCTTTTGAGTCTACATGAGGCTGTTTGAGATTATTTGCATGGCGTCTATGGAGTTCCTTCCTTAACCACATGTATATTGTGCAGAAAAATTCATGTGTATATTACCTACAGTATACCGACTAAATGTTACTGCGCTTTGTGATTTGGACATTTCTTCGACAATTTAGAGAGATCATTTGCAGAAAATTACTGTTTATGTTGGATAATAAATTCAAACATTTTGCACCTCCTGTGCGGTCCTGTTCTGACGATGAATGGATGGTCCCATAGTTTGAAGACACGACTCAAATAATTCACAAAATGAAAACCATTTAATAATTTAATAGAAATCACAAGATTCTCGATATCATATAAGGAAACATAATATTGCTGAATTATTAACAGATGAGAAAATACGAAAGAAGCAGCGGAAATGTCAAAATTGACCCCAAAACACTACAATGCGTCTAAAATTTGAAGAACCCCTTCATATTTGTTGCTTCATTATACAGTACCTTAACATACAATAGTATAAAACACGTTTATAAGATTATTTCGTTTATTTATTGCAGTTATTAACATATTCCAGATTTTACCTTCACAAAAAGTTGCCTTATTTCCCTGACGCCCTTCTGAAAGGACGATCGTTTATGCAATACATAGCATTCAAAATTGCTTGTAGTGTATTCCTTATGACCTTATTACAGGATACTAGTATTATATTATTAAATTTCGAAAAAAAATTCTGAGGTAAACCCTCAATCAGAAGCGACCTTGGGGTTATGCTCTGCTAGTGTTCATCCCCTTCACCGGGCGGGGGAGGTGGTTAAAAACCCGAACCCGGCAGCGGAGCGCCCCTTCTTCTTGCGACACGCCTCACATGCTGCTCCCGTGGCATAACCGGCACTCGCTAGTGGAAGGGTGGGCGAGGACGGAACCCTGACCTCCCGGCCTTACGCGAAAGGCACTGTAGGCACCGCCCCACCGGCTACCGCCGCCGAGACCCTTGGTGGCCTGTTCAGCAGCGTGCCATTTGCACTGCCCCCGGTAGGCAATCTCTCGCCGCACCGCGCGACAGTGGCAAGGTTACCTGCCACTGCCTACTGTCTGGACACCTTACGGCAAGAACGCCGCCGAACAAGAAATTCTTTATTGCGTTAATTTTAGTTTTTCTGTTGTAGTATCAAACGTCATTAGGTCGATAGACACCAAATAACAGACGCGGTTAAATCTTGTAAACCCAGGCGATAGCCGAGGTTTATAACCAACCAAGTCTGTTGTCTGTGTTATCGGCCGTGTGTCGTTCAATACTTTTCATAATACAATCTTCTTATAAGAAAAATAATATTAATAAAAAATGTTCTTGCCTTTCCTTACGTAGGAATGCAACGCCCCATTATATTTCGATTCAGACGAGAGTCCAAGACCAACTATAATATTGGTCTTGGAGAGACATTTCGATTCAATTATTTAATATGTGGTGGCTTTATTTGACACCATTAAAAAGATTAATTTTCCACAAAATTTGAGATGAATATTCCAGAAGATCTTGTGGAGAGAGCGAATAGTTCTGATTTCTATTTGTTACCAGCAAAAACGAAATTACAGAATGAGAAGGATTACGAAGATTTCAAATATTGGCGTCAGTGCACAAATGTAAATGAGGTGAATGAAACAGTAATGCCGGAATATGCTAAAACAAATCAGAGATATTCTCCCACATCGTTATGGACAAAATTCTTAATGTTAAAATTATGTTTATTAGCTAACGAAAATGTTGACATATAAAGGTTAGTATTCCACATTTTTCCATTATATGTTTCCGTTAAGAAAGTTTATTTAGTAAGTAACTTGTGATTTGATTTTATAGATTCGGAAAACTATACGTATTTTGGAGAAGAAAATCCGAAGGTTATATTGCGATATAAAGGTGGCGATCTGCTTTCTTTGAAAGAACTTGGAGGTTGAGAGTCCTCGTGTGTAGCCGAAACTTACATTGAACAATCTGTTTCAAAAAGAGCTCAAATTTCTGAACAATTATTCAGCACCAACCAGATTGCATCAAATGATTCAAGTACGTCGACGTCGGCGCCATTAACTTCTTAAGGTTTTCTGAAGGTTTAGAAACTAGTAATAACAGTAACTGTTCATTCAATATTAATATTTATTATAATGAGACATTAAAAAATGAGTTAAAAATAATGTTTTAAGTGCTGAAAATTAATTTATTATGTTTTACGTTGTTTGTCATTTGTCTTAAGAGTTGAATAAATATTGTGAAACTCACGTGATTCCTTAACGTCCGGCGGCCGTTAATTTGTTGGCCTAATGGCCGGCGGCCATTAAGATTGCCTTTTCATTCCTCTATTGGGTTTCCCTTACGCAGATGCATTTACAGCACAGTATTACGAAAAAGTTTTATTGTATATAGTTGGTGCAAATTAAAGTGAATATTTGTGTGCAACATAGCAATCTAGATGGTGAAAATGCAACAAATTCAATGTGAGTATGAAAAATCGGCGACCACCGGAGCGAGCTGCCGCTGGTGCAGCGGAGGAGTTCATAACGCGAGCAATCGATCCCTCCCGTAGGCGCATCCAGGGCGGGCGGGCCACCCCCGCCCCCGGCCACCGCCCCCGCCTCCGCCCCCGCCTCTGCTCGCCGCCTCCACCCTCACCCCTCCGTCCTCGCCCCCTCCCCCGCTCGCGCCGCCGCTCACACCCCCGCCCCCGCCGCGCCACCTCCCTTGCCCCCTTCCCCGCCTCGGCCACCACCTCCGCCGCTCACAAAGGACGCTGCCGCCGCCTCGTAAAGCTCGTCCGTCAGAGCGTCGCGTCGCGGTGACTGACGACGGACGTCCTCCACGCCCCCTCCCTCCCCCTCCCCCGCCCGCAAAGGCCGCGCACATTGGTCCGAGAGGCGCTACAGCACCAAAGAGACACCAATAACACTAGTGGAACGCACTTTTACACTTCTAACTACAGAATGCCGCTTAACCTCATCACCCTACACACCAGTTGACGCTTCGCTGTGCATCGACGTATCGATGTGAAGGAACAGATTAATGTTTCGGGCGGACAGTTAACGATGAGTTGGTTTTAAAGCATTGTGAATTGTTTACAATAAAACCTCGCAGCTCCATCACAAAATTACCGTCTTGAGAGGTATCCGTCTTATAGAGTGTTGCCAAAAATTCACCATTTAATTTAAGTACAGTATTTTCAATATAATGTATGAAAAAAATAATGCATAATTTGTTTGAAACTATTTCAAGAAATAAAAAAATCTACAGCAAACACAGGGAAAATGTAAGACACAGACAAGGACAAAATGTGGGATGACATGACAGCCTTCCAGGAATTCCATTGTCTACTGAAAAAATTCGGTGGCACTTTTGACAATTGAACGGGATGCGGGCGACCAACATTAAAGATTCGGAGAGATAGCCACCAAGTTGCGCATGTTGCGACCTTTAAGAATCACATCCAAGCGCCAGAAAGTCGCAGCGAAACAGACGCGGATTCCTCGACTGCAAGCGTAAGAGGAAAAACTCGTCGTTTATTCGTCTCAACACATGACACTTCGCACTATGCAATTCCCAAAATAGTGTCTGGAATTTAAAAATAACTTTCTCCAAAATCCATGACTTTTAGGCTCGACTTTTAGAGGTCATTTTCACGCATAACAGGTATATAGGATGGGATCAAATCAAACACATTTGTGTTCATCATCCGTTTTGAATGTGACGATTGTTGGTTGGTTAGTGATTCCGGGCGCGTCAACAGCTTAAATCATTAGTACCGTAACTGTAGCGCATGTTTTTTCCTCGGGAGATGGCGGTGATCTTCCCCCGCTGGATGGCGAGATCCGGCGCCGACCTACCGTTGGCTAGCGGGGTTTTCCCCTCACCAGGACTCTCCCACCTGCCGGGCACCGCCCCAGCCGGGACAAGCTCTAAGCTCCCGACCGGTCTCCCACCACGTGTGTTAGTGTGGTCCATGTAAGTGTAAGTGTGTGTGGGAGGAGGATAGGACAAGAAACAGGAAGGAAAGATCGCGCGTGGTCCGTTGCCCGTTTATTAGGGTACTGCTCCGGTATTCGCTTGGTGTTGATCGGAGAAACCACGCAAAACTACCGATCAGAGCAACCGGCCTCTAGAATTCTCCAGACAGCGACTGAATTCGACCTAGCGGACAAGCTAATGTCGAAAATGTTGCCACTGTCGGGACTCGAACCTATGACCTCCCGGTCAGAGGCACTGCAGTGAAATCATTCGATCCTCTCCCGGTATATGGTTTGAAGGTACGTCTGAAGGCGGGTGGCCGCGCGGCTAGAAAGTAATTATTCAGTTGGGCCGCAGATGTGAATTTGAACAATATATTTGAGAAATACAGTTCTTCCTTATGCAAAAGCAAGGAACATATTTGTATCCAACTCTTGGGTTGTCCTCGGAAATAACATTTCTAATTTTTTAAGAGAGGAAACCTTGATCCTGACCAATTCCAAGTCTAAATTGTATCGATTTTGACAAAAAAGAGTTGCAACATCTAAATATTTGATTTTTCGTTTATTCAAGCATATGCTTTGCGTGTGGACCCACAATATACTTACAAAAAATGAAGACATAAAAAGAAGAGCGATAATATAAAACGATTGACAAGAAAAGTTCCAAATATTTATTTATAGACAGTCAAATTATAAAATTTTATTATTTCATATTAAAAACATACATCGTTTACAAGAATTTTCGGCAACGTTTCGGAGGTGAGGTGTACCTCCATCATCAGGCCGTGGCCTTACATTGATATTACATACGTTGGGGAAACGTTGACTACGAACTAAAAACCGAGATGTGTTGACACCATTCTGAGGTCAAGTCTAAAACAGGCATTAAAAGAAATATTAGAACAGGTGTCTAATTAGTTGGACTATAAAAATTTAAAACACAGTTGAGGTAAAAAAGTTAAAATGTTAGAATAACTAATCTGATCTAAAACAGACATTAAAAGAAGTTATTAGAATATGTGTCTAATTGGTTGAACTATTAAAAGATTAAAAACACAATATATAAGGTAAAACAGTAAAATGTTAAAATGATGCTATAAAAACTAAATAGAACAAAACAAAAGAGGCAAGTGCATAGATGAGAAAGTCCAGTACTCACAACTGAGAAATCACCTATTGCTGCTGGAGGTGCGGGAGTTCCGACTACGGAGGTCGTAACGGCAGGAATGACGAGGTTGTGTGTGAGTAATGGGAGGGGGAATGGTGGGAAGGAGGGGTGGGGGCGGGGAGGCTGGGTGGGGGGATTGTCAAAAGAAACGGAAGAATGGCTACGTAAAAAATAAGGACATGGCGGGTTCTTTGGATTTAAAGGAGGAGGTTGAATTTGGAGCACAGAAATCCCATTGTTGGTATCGGGTTGCTCGTCTAGGTTTTGTTCGCGAACGAAGCTTCCGTCATGAACACTGTCAGTATTGACAAGATCAGAATATCTATTGGATTTATTTTTGAACTTAAACAGTATCGAGTCGTAACTTTTAGAAAAGAGGTTGCATTCCAAATTGGAATTCATGGATATGTTAGTTTTAATGAAAAGGGATTCAAGTATCAATCTGGAGTTCCAGTTGGGTTCTATGGCTAAAATGGAAGGGTTATCAAAATCAATAATGTGGTCATGGTTAATGCGATGAGCTGTTAGGGAATTTTGTTTTTCAAAAGGAAGTCTTATGTTATTTTTGTGTTCCTTGACTCGGTCACATAATCTCCTCCGAGTTTGTCCTATGTAGGCTAGTTCACATTGCGTACATTGTAATGCATAAACGGTGTTGAGTTTGTATAACTTTGGTATAGGATCTTTAAGATGACGAATAAAGTTTGATTTGTGAATAATAGTATTGACGAATTTAATGTCAGGAAAATTGTTGTAAAGTTGTCTTTTTATTTTATTATTAATGTTATGGACAAAGGGAAAAGAAAATATTACCTTATCTGAATTGGTGGGAATGGCTTGGCTTACATCTACTGGAAGAATGGCATTGACAGAAGAACTTTGAGCAAGTTGTTTCAGTTTTTGACAAACAAATTTAGAAATAAAATTAATGGGGTAAGAATTCCTAAGCAGAAGTAAAAATATCTTGTGGATAATTGCCGGATAGAAAATTGAATTGGACAGATTAATTGTTCTTTGTACAAGATTCTTCACAAGGGCAATTTTCATTGAGGTGGGATGATTGGATTGAAAGTTAAGAATGATGCCCGCATATGTGGGTTTGGTGTACCACTTAGTGAGGCAATAATTAGGAAATCTGAATATGGTAATGTCGAGAAAGTTGATGGTGCCTTCGACTTCCTGTTCAAGCGTAAACTTTAAATTTGAATGATATGAGTTAAATTTTTGAAGTACATTCAGAACTTAGTCATGCTGCACCACAAGCAATGTGTCATCAACATACCGTGTGAAAAATTTTAAATCCAAAGATGAGAGGACGCCAGTTTCTAATTTTCGCATAGAAATTTCACATAAGATAGAGCTTAGAACGCCTCCAATAGGACATCCTTCATTTTGAGAATACAGATTATGATTAAATAAAAAGGTTGTATTGCGTAAGATTAATCTGACTGCCAAAATAATCTCGGTTTTGGGTAAATTGGAGGTCTTGTATTTTACCTGGGATGTTAATAACTCTTCTAAAGTAGAAAAAATTAGTTGATGGGGCATGGACGGGTACATTTGGGCTATGTCCAACGAAATGAATGTATCTTGAGGGGTTAAATGAATAAGTTTTAATCTATTGACAACATCACTACTATTTTTCGCATTATTTTGGTAATCCGGTTGTAAAAAGGTTTTGAGAACATCATTTAGAAATTTAGACAATTTATAGTCTGGTGAAGAAATACTGGAAACAACAAGTCTGAAAGGAGTTCCGGGTTTGTGGACCTTGGCAAAGCCATATGCTCTGGCAATGCCAGGTACAGAGGGATACAACGAACGATAGGTAGAAAAGGTAATGTACTTTCTGTTCAGTCATTTCTTTAAGACATTTTGAATTTTAGAGAGGTAGATTCTAGAGGGATCTCTAAGAATTTGTCTAAAATTATCACCTGACTTTAAATTTTCTTCAACCTTGGCGTAATAAGAGGAGTTTCCAATGAGTGCGACAGCGCCGCCTTTGTCTGTGGGAACGACAACTAAATCTGGATGGTTCTTGAAAATTTGTTTAGTATGTAACAAATCTCGGTGTATTGCTTTTTGTTGTTGATTTAACTTGACGGGATTATTGACATAATTGGAAATGGAATTGACAAGAATGTTCCTGACTTTTTCTCTTTCGGACTGTGTAATTCGTTGTAAGTTGGTTTCGACGGATTTGATAAGTTGAAAAGAGGTATGCTGTTTGTCTTATTTCAATCAATTAGACACATATTCTAATAACTTCTTTTAATGTCTGTTTTAGATCAGATTAGTTATTCTAACATTTTAACTTTTTTACCTCAACTGTGTTTTAAATTTTTATAGTCCAACTAATTAGACACCTGTTCCAATATTTCTTTTAATGCCTGTTTTACACTTGACCTCAGAATGGTGTCAACACATCTCGGTTTTTAGTTCGTAGTCAACGTTTCCCCAACGTATGTAATATCAATGTAAGGCCACGGCCTGATGATGGAGGTACACCTCACCTCCGAAACGTTGCCGAAAATTCTTGTAAACGATGTATGTTTTTAATATGAAATAATAAAATTTTATAATTTGACTGTCTATAAATAAATATTTGGAACTTTTCTTGTCAATCATTACTAACAGACAGCCTATTGCTAGCTTCTACGATAATATAAAACATTGTACTATTGTGTACCGACTATATTCTAACCAAATCAAGCAGAATATTTTGAAAAAATGACGGGTTTTGACTTCTCTAACTTAAAATGCGTATGTGATAGATGTGACAAACCATCTATACTTGCTGTTGATGATAGCAGTTCCCCAGAGCGGCAGGTCAGTGTTTGAACCTGCCGGTGGCAGGATTTTTGACATTAGCTACATCGAATTCAGGCGACTACTCTGATTTTGAAAACCAGTTGTTTTCCATGGTTTCTCCAATCATCACCATGCGAATAACTGAGCCGTTACCTAACAAACGGACCATCGATCACGCGCAATCTTTCCTTCCTCTTCCTTGTCCTATCTCTTCCCCTTAGTTATATATACTTTCACTTTTGCACTACATTACCATGCATGTCGAAAGACCTCTCGGAAGCTCAGAGTTGTTCGGGCTGGGACGGTGCTTCGCTGGTGGAAATATCTGGATGGTGAACTGGATGGTGAAGACAGCTTATAGGTCAGCGTTGGATCTCAATTTGTACATGGATAGAAGACGATGAGCTTAAAGGAATTGTGAAGATTTCATTTTCATTGAAATTTCTTAATATTTGGAAAATTTCAAATGTAGAAAAATTGCGAGAAATTATGTACCGTTGTAGCACCTAAAGTTAAATATCTCTCATATCTCTATTATTAAAGTTTGAGGATATTTATATATTATAGAAATCGGGACAATAAGGGCTTAAAATAATTTATTTTGACGTTTGTAGAAAACTCAACATTTTTTTGAGTTCAAAATTGCGAATTTTCAGATAAGTTTAAACGGCATTTTCTCAAAAAGTTTACAAAATTTTCAATTAAAATCTGCTTATAGATCCATGTTCTACTTTTTTATAATATGGTTAATGAAACATTTATTCTACGATTATTTTATTCTACTAGTTTTTTTACATTACTACTTAAAAGATATGAGATAAATACAAATCATTTTAATTAAATTGTACGTAATAAAATATTTAAAATTATACAGTTGTTTTTCAGAAAAGAAAGAAATTTCCAATGGTGATAAGTCGCAGCATGTCCTGAATAATTTATATTATATAATAGCGAAACCCGGCAGACGTTTTTCTGCCCTTAATTCCCCTCTCCCACTCCCCCTCCCTCCCCCTCCCTTCCTCCCCCTCTCCCCTCCCCAAGATGTATGGTCATTTCAATTCATATTAAAAAAGTAATTGCCAACTGATGAGAAAATATATCCAATTGTTTTCGAGAGTAATATGTCTCGATAGTAAGTACGAATGTTGCACAACATTGATAATCAAGATATAAAATCCCTTTGTTTTTAAGCAATATATGATCATTAAGTAAACTGTCGTAATTACTTAGAAACAAAAGAGGCAGTAGCTTTTCAACGACCTTCGTTTTTGCTGGCGCGAGCCGTTGTCAGTTGCCATCACTTTGCCCTCCGCGATGCATCGCCATCTGCAGATGGCGGCCAAGTTCGTGTTTGTGGCGGCGGTGGTGTCGGCAGCGGCGGCGGCCGACGGCCACCAGGGTGCGTTGCATGTCGTTCTCGGTGCTCCGGTGGAAGCTGTGATCTTGGCTGCCGACACATTTCATCACATGAATTGCTTTTCTATTACAGACTTCTACTCGTTGTCTACTATCGCGATAATGTCATAGCCTTGTATAGGTACCCTGCCTGGCCTCGAGTTTGGACAGAAATATGTAACGTAGACATCGGTTTCAAAATTTCTACAAATGCTGCTCACTACCTTTTAAGTGAAGATTCAATGAATTTAATTTTATTAATTGCGGAGGCTTAGAGCAGTTACTTTCGTGTGCGCAGCTAGTAAATAGAGTAGATACAATTTTGGTAATTGCTGAGCGTGGGGGCATGTTGTTTCGTGGGCGCAAGCTTTAAATAGAATTGTTGACTTAATTTTGATAACGACTGAGCGTGCGAACATCATCTTTCGTGTGCACATGCTTTAGTTAAAACCTGTTGACTGAATTTTGAAAATTACTGAGCGTGAGAGAATGATATTTCGGGTGCGCAAGCGTGAATAGATAGTGCCGACTGAATTATGAAAATTGTTGAGCATAAGAGCACATTGTTTTGTGTGCGCAGGCTTTAAATAGAATCTGTTGACTTAATTTTGATAATTGTTGAGAGCGCGAGCATGTTATTCCGTGTGCGCATACTTTGCATTTTTTAAATTTACTTATTGATTTTGATGGATGTACATAGGTCAGTTGTAGTATAAACTTTACATATGTTTGATAGACTTACTTATATTTAAAACTTTTTTCTAAGACTTAAATCTAACATAAGGTTGAGGATGCCCTATTGGGTCCTCTATTCTGGTTCAAATTCGGAGAAGGTTTTGAGGAATATATTGTAGGGGTATCTGTTTTTTATTCTGGTATGGTTCGGGTTTTTAGCGAGTTTAAAGGTTGCAAGGGAAGAGATTTGAGGTAAATAATAATGAAAGTTGGTGGCTAAGTATGTGATGTGATGTTCAATAAGTTCTAAGTTGAGTTCTTTGTGAAGCTGATGATTCGTGACAAACCACGGTGCATTGGTGATGGTTCTGAGAAATTGGTTCTGAATGATTTGTAATTTCTTTAGGTTGGTTTTTGCGGAATTTATCCAGATGGGACAAGCATACAGCAGTAGCGGTCTTAGAATGGCTTTGTATATTGCAATTGAAGAATGATATGGTAATAGACTGTTTCTATAGATTAAAGGTTTTAATTGTAGTAGTTTTATTTTAGCCTGTTTTATTTTTTCGTCTATTTGCTGTTTCCAATTCAGTTTAGTATCTAAGTTTAATCCAAGGTATTTAATAGGTTTGTTAGAGGGGTGCCAGTTTAGTTGATTGTTGTTTATTGTTAGGGGGGTGGGGAAGGTATAGGGTCTTAGTGTGAATATTGTTGCTGCTGTTTTGGATGAATTCAGTTGTATTTTAAGTTTGGATGCCCAGCTATCGAGTAAGTTGAGGTATAGTTGTGTTCTATTTCTGATGTCAATGATAGAGTTGCCAGAAGAAAATATTGCTGTATCGTCCGCAAATTGGACTATGTGAATATTCGTTAACTTAGGAAGATCTGCAACGTATAAGTTGAATAGTGTGGGTGAAAGTGGTGAGCCTTGGGGTAGTCCTGCGTTAATTAGTCTAAGGTTGGAGTGATGATTATTTACATTCACTGAAATAGTTCTATTGTTGAGAAAACTATTGGTAATTGATTTTATGTAGTATGAGGTGCCAATTTGTGTAATCTTGTACATTAAGGCTTGGTGCCATGTCCGATCAAACGCCTGAGTGATATCTATAAATACGCCAATTGTGTGATGTTTTTTCTGGAATGCTGTGTATATATGTTCGGAAATTCTTAGTAACTGGTGTTGAGTAGACACTTTTTCCATAAATCCAAATTGTTCTTTAGGAATTATTTTCGTTATGTGTAGGTAATTGTTTAATCTTTTAAGAATAATTTTCTAGAATATCTTTGATAAGGATGGTAATAGACTGATCGGACGATAACTGTCAACGTTTGAAGGATTTTTGTTCGGTTTACAAATGGGAATAATGATAGCATGTTTCCAGGTATGCGGAAAGTAATTTGTTCTGAGACACGAATTGTAGATGTTTGTGAGGGTGGCTATTGCTGGTGGGGGTAAATGTTTTAATACGATATTATTTATATTGTCGTGTCCGGGTGATTTTTTAAGAGGCAGTTTATTAATAATTTTTTTTTAATTTCAGAGGGTGAAATGTAGTGTATTTCTTGGTGAGGTCCATATTCTTGTTCTGATGCTGATTTGGTTATAGTGATGTGTCCAGGATGGAAATTAGTGTTGTTGACAGTGAAAGTTGAAGCAAAATATCTTGCTAGTTCTTCTGCCTTTTGGTAGGATGTGTATGCTTTATCTGTTGTTGAGTTTATTGGAGGTATCGTGTTTTTCTTCTTAAGTATTTTTCATGTGAATTGCCAAAGGGTGTTATTACTGACGCTGAGCGACTGGATTAAGTTATGATAGTTTTGGCTATTGAAGTTAGTTTTAAGTCTCTTTACGATATTTGTTAATAGGTTTAGTTCCCTCTTAAGTTCAGGTGTTCTTAATCGGTACCAAAGTCTTCTAGTTTTGTTTTTTATTGAAATTGCTTTCAATATTTCTTTGGGTAGTATTTTATGTCTGGTTGTATTTGAGCCTGGTGGAGTAGTTAATTGTGTACTTTTTATAGTAGAGTGTATCATTTCGTTGAAATGAGAGATGGATTGGTCTATTTCCAACGGGGTTTTTAATGTTTTTATTTGGGTAAGGAATTTATTACTGTGTTTTGAAATTTGTGCCAATTAATTTTTATTGAGTTTGGTTTAGAGGCGGGGGCGTGTTGCGGTATAAGTTGGTGTGTAGTAATGATTACCGGGATATGATCAGAGCCAAGTTCGAAAGTAGGTGTAGAGTAAAATTTGATAATAGTATTTGTGATGCCTATGTCAAGGATGTCCGATTTACGAGTACGATCCTGAGGGTGGTATGTTGGCTCCGAGGGGGTGACTATTCTTAGGTTTGAATTGTTTATTAGTTGAGCTAGGACTTTCCCGTTGTGATTATTATTTTGACACCCCCAGTTTACGTGATTTGAATTAAGGTCACCCAACAGCAAAGTTTTCTCGGTAGGTTGAAATAAATTAGGAAAGTTTGCATTTATAATTTTGGCTGTGGGGGGCTTATAAGCTGTTATAATTTTCCTTGGTTGACTATTAATAAATATTTGGATAGCAACAGTTTCGATTCCTGGTGTGTCGGGTAGATTAATTTGATGGTGATAAAGATAATTTTTGACCGCGATAAGTACCCCTCCTCCCCTATTTTCGGTTCGATCTGTTCTATAAGTGCTGTAACCTGGAATAGTTTTTTTATTCAGATGTGTTTCAGTTATGCATGCTACGTCAATTTTATGATGATGCAGAAAATGAATTAGTTCTGTTTTTTTTATTATTGATGCTATTGGAATTCCAATTTAAGATGGATATATCATTAGTGAGTTGAGTTGACACTATTATTGCTTAGATAAGTGGTGACTGAGTTTTGAATGGTGCTGATGATGGTAGGGATTTATGAAATTAATGATCCATGAGGTGATTGAGTTGATTATTGTGCTGATAATTGGATTGTTAGAGTCAGAATCATTTGGATGGGAAGAGGACTGGGAGTGGGTGTGAGAATTTTGTGAGTTGGATTGGATTCGATTTTTGGAGTTTGAGATGTGGGTGTAGTTTCGGAGAGTACTGGTGTGGGGTAATTTTGGAAAGTTTTCTGTAGATTGATTTGGAGGAGGGGGTGGGGGAGGGAATTTATAGTTTTGAGGGTTTTCATTTATATTAGTTTTGTTGCGATCATTGTTTTTTCTTTCAAGGATTTCTTTAAAATAAGAACAGTTTGGATTTCGTATGTCCACTCGATGATTTCCGTTGCAGTTCGCACAGAGAGGGGTTTTGGTTTTGTTGGGGCACGTCACAGAATAATGATTCCCGGCACAAAAAGCACAATTGATAACATGATTGCAGTTATTCTTCGTGTGACCGTAATCTAAACATCTCTGACTTTGCAAGGGGCCTTGAGATTTTCGACGTCTTTCTGTTTTCACACGATGATTGCATATTTGCTTTATTTCTAAGATTGTTTCTATTGGTTCACCTCCGTTAAATTCGGAGGCCACAACAGGAACTGGATTATTGTCTTTTAGTAGTCTTGTAACTGTGATGATTGATGGGTAGCGTTGTTTTAAATCTGAGAAGATTTCGGGTTCCGTAATTGACTGATGTATGTTTTTAAATACAACTGAATATTTTTTGTTAGATGGGTATTTAAACGAGTGAAAATTTCTCTGAGTTTGTATTAAATATTTGATTATGTTACGAAAGTCTGTAGATGTGTTGGCACTGATTTTAAGCTTGTGTTTTTTGATGTCTGCTACGAAATTTTGGGTAACATTAATTTTTGATTCCTTGATAAAGTTATTAACTTGTTCGATGCGGGCTACAAATATTGGTGGGATTCTATTTGATACACTAATTTGATCTTGTTGAGTTTTTAGATACTCGAACCTTGTGTCCTCGGGCATGGAGTCTTCACTAGCACGCAGATGAAATCTGTTATTCACTGGCACGTTATATTGAAGGTCACTATCATGAGCAGATGGATCACTGTAATTGCTGGATTCCGCACTTCTTTTTTTATTATGAAGATGATCAAGTTCACAAACTGACCTTTTTATCACTGCACCTGATGTTGAAGGTTGATGCTCCGTGCTGTTTGTAGCTCCTGTTGACTGAGAAACTTCCGCGTTTCCTTGAGTGTTGGACAGGGGCGGGGCCATGCCGGGTTGTACGTCCATGGCTTCCTCTGATGGCGGAACTTGCGGCGTCGGATTTTCGTCACTGTTGGTGAAATTGATGATGTCACTATTGTGAAGCGTTATCAGGGTTTGACTAATAGCATACCCTGTTGATGAGTTTGTGTCGCATGACAGACTGGTCACTACTAACACCAGTCTTCGTTGCTACGCACTGCGGGAGCGCAGTAACTCGGCACTATGTTCCCTGGTAGACGAACAAGCCGGGACTGAGCGCTAGCAAGGTAAGCACAGCGGAGCTGGGCACGTCCGCACACCACCGCTGCTGAAAGACGAATCTGGCATACTTTGGATAAAGCCTGTTTTCAGAATTTTGACAAATTGTTGAGCGTGAGAGAAATTCTTTTGTGTGTGCAGGCGTGGATACTACATTTTGAGAGAATTTTCAAAATTGCTGACCGTAAGAGCTAGTTGTTTCATTCTTTCTTCAAGTCAACAGATTCTTAGTCTTGAGTCAATACCTTCTTTGAAAGGAATCTGTTGACTTAATTTTGATAACTGCTGAGCGTGCGAGCATGTAATTTTGTATGCGAATGCTGTGGATAACGCCTGTCGAAAGATTTTTGAAAACAGTTGAGCGTGTGAGAATGATGTTTGGTGTGCGCAAGCGTGGATAGGTCATGCCTGAATTTTAAAAATTTCAAAGTGTGAGAGCAAGTTGCTTTGTGTGTGCAGCCTTTAAATAGATTCTGTCGGCTGAATTTTCAAAGTTGTGGAGCGTGGGAGCCAGTCTTTTTTTTGTGTGTGTGTAGCCTTTAAATAGATACTGTCGACTGAATGTTTAAAGTTGCTGAGTGTGGGAGCAAGTTGCTTTGTGTGTGCAGCCTTTAAATAGATTCTGTCGGCTGAATTTTCAAAGTTGTGGAGCGTGGGAGCCAGTCTTTTTTTTGTGTGTGTGCAGCCTTTAAATAGATACTGTCGACTGAATGTTTAAAGTTGCTGAGTGTGGGAGCAAGTTGTTTTGTGTGTCCAGCCTTTAAATAGATACTGTCGACTGAATTTTCAAAATTGCTGAGCGTGGGAGCAAGCTGTTTTGTGTGTGCAGGGAAGGGCATTTCGTTTTCGGGGCGGGCCTCCTCCGCCCCCGAGGACGAGGCGGCCAAGCGACCCCATGGGTCCGAGGCACCACCCTCATCGTCTGCGCTCGCGCCGGCGGCCGGTGCTCTTGCCCGATTTATCTGGCCGGGAATCGTTTTAATGTGGGGACTGGGGGCTGGAATGGTCTTGTCAAACAACGCAGAAGACCGTGGCCACGACCCCCACCGCTTCGCGCGCGCGGCTGACGGCGGCCCGGTTCCGCTCAGCAGGCGCGCACTGGCCTCCTCCGCCCCGGACTTCCGGCACTGGGAGAATATGTGAGTGCGTCCAAACTTCCTTCTTGCTCCGTCTCTTTTCACTGCGCTGCGTATCTCTCGCGTCCTTGAGTACCATCATTTGATTTTTACGGGCAAAATATCTACTCGGCGTGCTGTTGCCTCAATAAAATGGTTGCCTGTCAGGCGCGTGTCTCCGTCCACGACTACTGGCGAAAGATGTGAGAACGTCCCACTTTCCTACCGGAAGCGGTAGCTCAGTGCATCAACTGATGGCACTGCAGCGCATCTGACTGATGGATCCTAGGTTCGAGTCCTAACTCTGCTGCTCTGATCGGTAGTTTTCTGTGGTTTCTCCGGTCAACATCAGACGAATGAAGGAGCAGTACCCTCTCAAACGGGCCACGGACCGCGCGCAAACTTTCCTCTCTGTTCCTTGTCCCATCCTCTCCCCTTACACTCCCACACGTGCACTAACATGCACTACTCTACCACATATCCCGGGAGACCGGTCGAGAGCTTAGAGCTTGCCCCCGGCTGGGGCGGTGCCCCGCTAGTGGGAAAGTCTTGGTTAAGGGCAAACCCCGCTAGCCGACGGTAGGTCGGCGCCGGATCTCACCATTCAATGGGGGAAGATCACCACCATCTCCCGAGGAAAAAGCATGCACTACATTTACGGGACTAATGACCTAAGCAGTTCACGGGCCATGAATCACCAACCAACCAACCCACTTTCCAACCGTTTCTTTGTGTTTTGACTGGGTTTGTATCAATCAGGCCAGTGAGTACAATCATTACTACGAACAAATATCTACTTTCATGCTGGTGCCTCGAAGACCTGGCCGCCCCATTGTAGCGCGTCTCCGTCCAAAATTACTTGGGGAACTGTGAGTATGTCCCAGCCACCCACCGTTTCGATTTCACTTTCACTACGCTTACTATCTTCCGCTCCATTGTATACTCATTACTTGGTGCAAACAAAATATCTACTCGCAGATTCTGCTGCCTCGAAGACCGGTTGCCACCCCGTTGCTCCTCTCCACACAGGGGGGCTGGGGAAATATTAGGACTCATCTTGCCATCGATCCTGTCTCCAATAATTGGCATTGGCATCTCTCGCTCCATTGGGAACAATCACTACTCCGTACGAACAAACTCTCTGCTCAACCTACTGCTACCTTGGAGACCTGACCGCCTACCCGTCGCTACTCTCCGCCCAGGACTACTAGGGAAATATTAGGTCCAACCTTTTCACCAATCTTGTCTACGTCAATTGGTCATGGCTTCTCTCGCTCTCTTGGGAACAATCACTACTTCGTACGAACAAAATCTCTGCTCGGTCTGCTGCTGCATCGTAGACAATACCACCTGCTTGTCGCTCCTGTCCACTCAGGAATACTGGGGGAAGGGTTATGTCCCACCTTCCCACTGATCCTGTCTCCATTAATTGGGCTCATCTCCCGCTCCATTGGGAACAACCACTACACATTATTTAACGCATATGTTCACATAAACACAATAATGTTAACAAATTTCCGCTAATGTTATTATGAGCGACGTGCAAGACAAAACAAAAAACTTAATTTTTGTAAATGTTGAAAAAACAAAGAATAGAGCAATATGGCATTTATGTCATCTTATAGAGCGAATTCAGCACCATCCCTACCAAAAGTTTAAAGAAAAACCTTAGACCCGTTTTAGAGAAAATCTTTTCTTTTTTTAATTTATTTATTTATGGTCGCTTTATTACAACTCAGGTCATCAGCGACCTCATTGTGTTTACATCAGTACATTACATTTCAAGGTTACAAATAGTTGGATCTTTACACCATAAACATTATGTCAATATATCATAATAAAAATTGCATCATTATTATATTACATTCAACAATTTACTTATTTCTAGTAGTTTCAAAATTTTTTTACAACCTTCTTCTGATTTCAACAGTGAATATAAGTTGCCTTCTATGTTTAATGATTTCCTTATATTAACACGTCCTTGGCAGTCAAGAATAAAATGAGGAGTAGACACGGTAGCGTCATATTTAGGACAAGGTTCATGGTTGAATTTTTTGAACAGATGACAGTAATTTAGGTTAAAGTGACCGATCCTTCATCTTGTAATGACGACTTCTTCTCTTCTTTTGAAGTTTGATTTCGGTAGACTTGGTTCCAGAATGGAGTTTCTTACTCGATGTAGCTTTGTAGACTCCATCTTCCATTGTGAGTTCCAATACTTTAAACAGGAGTCCTTGAAAACGTTTCTTATATCTTTCTGGGTGCCATGGATTTGCGGTTCAGCATTTGGTAATGATGTTGCCATTTTTGCAGCAATGTCTGCCTTCTTATTTCCAGTAATTTTCTTATGAGAAGGAATCCAAACTAGTTCTATTTTGACTCCTTGTTTTTGTATTTTTTAAATTGCAAATATTGCACGACAAACTGCAAATTTTTTTAATAGAATATACCTGACCTTTATGAAAGAACTACTTATGGAACACAAATTTTATTTGAAGGAAAAATCTTCATCTTTAATTTTGTGGTTGTAGGAAGACGCCGGATATAATAAAAACTTTTGCAATTTTCCAACATTCAGAGTTAACCGTGAAAATCGGACATATGCCACCTTTATAAATGTATTCTTACAAAAATTATTCTCTATTCTTACAAGAAATTTAAAGAAAAAATTTGGCACCGTTTTTGAGAAAATTTTGAAAATTCAATGGGGCTTCATGCAAAGTAACCACAAATTTTAAAGAACGTTTTTGAAAATTTCAAAGCTTCAACTAGAGCCATATCGACAGGAAATTCTTTAATTTGGAAAAGATTGTAGACATGGTTTAGGCGCTAGAAGTGTTAACAGACGGACGGACAGACGGACAGACAGATAGACAGACGGACGGACGAACGGACGTTTTGCTTCCAATTGGTATCAAGGACCTACAAAACAGGGATTCTGGCTACACCACGTGGTAGATGATTTTTTTCTCTTAATTTATCAACTGTTTTTATGCACTTTTTCGCCACCAGAGCCCGGCTTTCTCTATACTACCTATATTACTGCGTATACGAAAGAGTAAATAGTTCAGTAAAATTTTGCAAAGGTTGTAAACGGATAACGGGGGTTTCCGTCCCTAGTTTGCAATTCGACTCTGATTTTTCTCACATGTTTGCAATAGAAAAAATTATACGAGGCTAAAATATCCATATGGTAAGTACTTATAGCGAAAAAAGTCTTTCGTGTTTATATTAAGAAAATAATAATTTTATGCTATTCATTTTATTTATTTGATTCTGATATGAACTTTGCCGTAATAATTGGTTAAAAATGGACTTCTAGATGCCTTTCAATTCATAAGTACAGTAATAAATTGATTAAAATAGTTTTTTCTATAAAAATGTTTACAAAATATCTTCTTTTATAAAAATGCACCTATTTTATAAACTTTCGCAAATAGATTCAGATAGTACTACTTACGAAATGGAAACAAATTCATATGCTTCTTAATGCACAAACCAGGAAAAGTCTAGGATTTTATTTACGACCTGGCGAACCGACTTCGTAACCATGCCTCTTTATGATATCCGAGTATTAAATAGTATAATATGTTTTAATATGTTCATAAAATATGTAATATTGTCAAAATTGATATAAATAATAGAGAATGTCTTAGTATTTTTAGAAATATTCATTATGCATCAAATACAGTTGTTTATTCGATGTATAATGTACTGTATAATTTGTGTTTCATATTATTCTCACGGAAGTTCTCAGAAACTCACAAATTATCCATGAAAATAAACTCAAAATTTCGAATTTTCATAAGTGCCCGAAACACATTTCTGAAAATATCTAATTTGTTCTTGAAATTTTTGATTTTTAAATGCTAAATGTACTGAATTACATGTCTTCAACGCTATTTTGAGGTTTTCTATTGTTGCACAATTGCATAAATATTTTTTTAATATCTCCACGTTTTTAGTATTCATATTTCAGTTTAATATATTATTGCATTTTTAAGCACAAATAATTCTATATTTTCTAACGAACTTCGTAAGAAAATATTTTCTTACGAACTAAAACATTTTCCGAAAATATGAACTCAAATTTGGACATTTCAGAAACACTCAAACGATATATTCCCAAAAACGGCCTCAGCTATTTCAAATCGATTTTACAAATATGACCATATTTGACTGTTCTGAATTACGATTATTATTATTATTATTATTATTATTATTATTATTATTATTATTATTAAAGTCATATATCAATCCTACTATTTCAATAAATGCAAAACTGAGAAAAAGTGAAAAATATCTTTATGTACAGCTCAAAAGAATGTTAGGTATTAAAAAAAATCTTAAGGGATGATAAAACTAATTAGTGCCAGAAAGTATGTGCTATTTTGTAGCTCCACTAGTTGGAGTTGCAAACTAAATTTTTAACATCGATGACATACTAAAACTTATTTAGTAGTAAGTACTGAAAAGTGTATTGTAGTTCTCAACCAGTTAAACATCACTTAAAATAAAGATTAATGCGATTTGATTTCACAATGAATAATTTTCCCAGACAACTGTTATATTGAATTGTAAATCGTATTTTAAAATATATTTATGTATGATATTTTCTCAGAACAAATATTATTGAATTTGGATACCTCAACAATTATCAATTTATTCAACATACTTAAAAATTACATTTGACATTTGAGATATTCACATTCTATACCTATTTAATACTCACTGAATATCATTAACAATGTCCTCCATGAAGACAAAATCTCCACAAAATCTGTTAGAAATGTTGGGCAGTGAAAACGTATTAAATATACTTGCGAATGGCTGTGTGGTAATGTGTCTGTCATGGTCATACAAATATATTTTAAACAAATAAATCCGGAAGGGAATCATGTAAAATGTTTTATTTCACAGGCTATCGGAATTGCAGCCGGTAAGACAGGATTCTTCAGGTGGGGTGCTCGCGACCCCCACGCTCTTCAAATTCGAAGTGCACATTAAACAGCCAATTGGCGTGTGGATTGACGTCCGTGGATGGGGCTCGGGGGTGGTTTTTGTCAATGGCGTTCCCTTGGGGCGCTACTTGCTTCATGACCCCTCCCACGCTCTTTACTGGCCCGCATTCCTCCAGCGCAAAGGACTCAATGAGGTAAGTTTTTAATAGATTCTAGTACTTTATACCAGTATATATATATATATATATATATATATATATATATATATATATATATATATATATATATATTATAACACCCCCCGTCGTCGGCGGAGAGTGCTCTCAGGGCGACCTCGACCTACCTTCTCCTGGCGCTGTTGAAAGATGAAGCTTGCCCGGCTACACCCGCAGAAGACCCTGAAATGCTGAACGGGACCATGCGTGGCGTGGGAATTGGCATGCGTCTTGTATGATAAATAGATAGCTCTTTTCTGAACTTACGTTTAATATCAGTGAGCTTACTCTGGTGAGGCCAGATACAAATGACAAGGAAAAACAAAACAAAAAGAAACTTAACCTAACTTACAGCAGCGCATAGTACATCAGGCGGTCATTCGCCCCTCTCTCGTCTCGCTTACAGTCCAGTACGACGCGGGAAGTCGAGGTCGAAGCCGGTAGATCAGGCGGCGCCTCGGGCCATCCTCCCGATGCGGCGGCGCAGGGTGGTGCTGGGGCTAGCGGCGGCTCGGCACGGTCACCGTCCGGCGTGGGGTTGCCGGGCGCCTGAATGAACACCGAGCTACCTGGGGCGGCGGCGCAGGGTGGCGGCGCCTGGATGAACGCCGGGCTACCCGGAGCGGTGGCGGCGGCGGTGGCGCGAGCGGCGGCCGGCACTGGTCAAGGTCGTTGCCCGTTTCTCGTTTGTCGCCCGTCCGTGACTGAGCGGCGAACCAGCAGGATGCTCGCGGTATGCGACGCGTGGCCCGTAAACTTGGCCCGAGGCAATCCTCACGGCGTGCTTGCCTACGCGTTGTTTGAACCAGAACAACTCGGCCCACTACCTCTGCTCAACCAAAAGAGCGTCCACTCGCTTTCGCTGCTGGAACCAGAAGACCTCTAGCTACCTCGCTCCGGAGCTCGCTGGCTCCGCGGGATCACGTGACCGCGCCCACGCGACGTTGCGCTTATTGGTCAGTCGCGTCACGCGATACGAAGCGACCAATCGTGGTGGCACCGTCGTGGCAGGGTGCAGTTTGGAATTCGCGTTGTCACCGGAATTTTCCCCACGTCACAAATTCGCAGAACTCGCCAACGCTCGGCGCGGAGGGTGGAAATCCCACTAACGTCACTGGCGCGCCCCCTCACCAGGCTCCGACACAAAGGAGAACTTCGGGTGCCTGCTCCGGCGACGCCAAGTAACGGTACATTGTACCTATTCCTGCCGCTTTCGCGGCGAGCCTCCGCTACGCGTTTCCACAGGCGTTTTAAAATATGGTTTTATATTATTTTTATTTCGTCGCTACCATGCGCGGGCGACTGTCCCATTACAATATCTTCGGTATTGTCACGGAAACATTTGTTTTTTTAGAGAGGTTACTAAAAAGTGAAGTAGATTTAGTATCTTTAAAAGCGTAATCATGA
The DNA here is from genome assembly GCA_011170035.1 of Teleogryllus occipitalis. Classification (NCBI taxonomy): domain Eukaryota; kingdom Metazoa; phylum Arthropoda; class Insecta; order Orthoptera; family Gryllidae; genus Teleogryllus; species Teleogryllus occipitalis. Next base: position 51,583 of record BLKR01005218.1, read on the forward strand.
GAATTATGTCAGAAATGAGATAAGTAAATTTGTTGTTAAGTAGAAGACGTAGTTTATGTATTTAAAGAAATTGGTTCTCTATGAATTAGAACATATGATTGCATGGCAGGGTAGTCAGCTTGACTGGTATTTTGACTATCACATTGCATTTCATATATCTCTTTAAGCTAACAAATATTGTGTTTCATCTTTTAATTCATCTGTGAAACACCACTCACAGCAAAAAACATAATACATTTAACAAGTTATCTTTTGCAATACGGTTTCAGGACTCACCCTTCTACTTTACCTGTCTTGAAAATGTTTCCAATTGTATTAACGATAACTGGAATATATATTAATAATTACTCTCTAAATTACCCGTTCTTTTCTATTCCATACAAGATACCATCTACTACCTTTTATTTGCTTCCTAAAATGTGATACATATATGAGGACTACAGGCAAATAACATGCTAAGTCCAGCGATAGTCATTCTGTGATATTTCAGTTTCCGACTTTCAATAAAAACTTTGTGTATTGCAAAACATTAAAAAAATTAATACATGGAAAAAATTGTCCATTTACATTTGGAATGGATAAAAGTCATGTTATAAAAACAATGATTCAAAAGGACCGAGCGTAATATTTTTCTGAAGCATTTTTAGAAAAGAAAAGAACATTTTAAACCCTGGGTTAAATGTAAAATAACTTGTAGACTAAAATACGAACCAGTGGAATATAATGACCAAAACAATAATTGCATTATCTCACCAATAACTGATTCTTCCAATTCTTGCCTTCAATGATGTGAAAGACTTTCAAACATTATTTGAGCTGTAGAAGAGTTAATATTTTGAGATCCTTCGAATCTTTATACTTTCCAGGACTTATTGGCAGAAATGACCTGACAATATCTGATAATATCTTCTGAACTTAATCTTCTGAAAGCTTTTTGTTCCTGCGTTCCTTAATGATGGCTTTACACGCAAGAAGATGGCAAACAATATTATTTGGAAAGGAAATTTGGCCACGTAAACACTGAGGGAATAAAAATTTCTGATTTGACGATATTTCTTGCTAGATATTTGTAAATTCGGGTTACTTCAAAGACACTTTCTGATTTCTGTTTTCCTTATACGTATCACATTCCGCATACAAATGTTTTCTTACAGAAAATGTAAGGTAACTAATTCAAAGCTGCATTTAACAACACACAAATAATGGAGGTGGAATATTATGACAGTGAAGTTTGTTTTTTTGTCAAAACGTCTCACTCTGCCCGTCAGACAGTCCAGTCACTGCCAGTCAGTCAGTCCGTCTGCCAGTCAGTCAGTCCGTCTGCCAGTCAGTCAGTCCGTCTGCCAGTCAGTCAGTCCGTCTGCCAGTCAGTCAGTCCGTCTGCCAGTCAGTCAGTCCGTCTGCCAGTCAGTCAGTCCGTCTGCCAGTCAGTCAGTCCGTCTGCCAGTCAGCCCATTTGCCAGTCAGCCCGTCTGCCAGTCAGTCCGTCTACCAGTCAGTCCGTCTGCCAGTCAGTCCGTCTGCCAGTCAGTCCGTCTGCCATTCAGTCCGTCTGTCAGTCAGTCCGTCTGCCAGTCAGTCAGTCAGTCCGTCTGCCATTCCGTCCATCTCCCAGTCCGTTCGTCTGCCACCGTCCGTCTGTCAGTCCGTCCGTAAGCCAGTCCATCCGTCTGCCAACCCGTCCGTGTGCCAGTCCGTCCACTCATCCTTCCGTCCGCTCAGCCGTCCGTCTGTGAACATTACTATCGCCTAAATTATACGTAGGATTTTTTTCCAAATTGAAGAAATTCCTGTCTATCTGTCTCGAGTCGAATATTTGAGATTTTGGAATACATTCTTTAAAAGTTGAGGATTCTATATATGAAGCTACAGGGACATTTTCAAAATTTTCTCAAAATTATAGCGAAATATTTGTCTTTAAATTTCTTATAAGAAATAAGTAAAATGCGCTTATAAAGTTGGCTTAGGTCCGATTTTCGCTGTTAACTCTGAATTTTCGAAAATTGCGAAAATTTTAATTTTTTTCGGCGTCTTCCCACAACTACAAAATTGAAGATGGAGATTTCTTTTTCTAATGAACTTTGTTCTCCATACATAATTCTTTCAATGATGTCATGGTTCCTATTATCCTTATCTCCTATCACAATAACAATATTATATTTCCATCAATCTCTCCCAAGATATTGGATACCATTATCCGGTTTTACTAGCTCGTCGTAATAATAGGAAGTCACATCAACGAATTTATATCCGTGGGTACGCAGAACCGGCCCATATGGGAAACCGTAAATAATACTATTATTATTGTAGGGACTAATTCTCATTAATTAAAAATAAAAATCTGAAATTTGTTTTCATAGTTGAGTAACAACTGCGTTTATTTCCTTGTAATTATTTAAATGATTACTTTAGCCAAAGAAAAATACAACAATCACATTTTTTTAAAGTGAACGACACTGCTAATTAATACTAAATATTTTGAAGTACTTTCTTTAATTTATTATTGGTGCACCTTCCGAAATTTACTTATACTATTACTCATTATTGGATCCATTTAGCGTTGCTTCCAACCACAATCTCACAATTTTTGTCCTACAATGTATTTTAAATTTGGTCTTGCTACACAAAACAAAAAAAATATCAAAAAGTTTTATCACTTCCCTCTTTGGAGTAGCTGCTGCTGTACACTCACGGCCCCATCAGTTTCCACAAATCTTCTTCCGACCACACATTCCAATTCCATCCATTTTCTTCACGAATAACTTAGCACTGTGCCTCTGACAAAACTGTATATTAGAATTCACGGCGCCTACCACGCGTCTCCGTCCGTGCCTTACGACGGCTAATCATCCTCTGACAACTCCTCGACTTTTTCGAAGCGCTTCATTAAAAAATACAGTCGACGGTTCTCCTTACGCTGTTTATCCTTTCAATATCCAATTCCCCTCTACTAATTATACACAACTAAATGTTTTTAGAAATTCGTATCATACCCGAAATGTCCATATACTGTTGTATTCTTTTGACTCGTACACGAATATTCTTTCAATTTCTAAATGCGATTTCTCGCCGCTCATCATGCTTCAAAAACACTTGACGGCGCTCTCCTTCCACGGCACCATTACTAAATAACTGTTTATAATGTTTCTTTTTGCATGACGGGATCATTACAATAAAGTCATGTACATTTTTTGAAACTTGTAGTAGGTTTCGCGCAATATTGCGAGCAATATGTGCGATTTTAAGAAATAACGAAAACGTAATACTTACATTAACTCAAAACTCTTTCTGTGAAAACGAGCTCTAAATTCTACAATTTGGCAATCGCTCAAACGCCATTTTCACAAAAACTGCTTAAATTTTTTTCTTCAAACTTTTCGTACAGATAGTGGTAATTGCACGGTTTGTGATGACATGAAAGTAATTTTGCTCTATTCTCTTGTTTCTTCAAAAATTACACAAATTCCAGTCAGACTTTTTCTATTTGTAGGATCATATGTTTCTAGAACGCATGCGAAACGTTGCGGAGAAGGCGAGCATCAAGAGCGATATTAAGAGAGTTCCTGGCTCTTTGGATGATTTTTTTTTGGTGGGGGGGGACTATTAAAACGCATGTCTAGTCCCGTAATACTTTATATAGTTAGAAAAATCTGCATATGTTACAAATTTCATAGGTAGTATTCAGGTTCGCTGATACCTTCCTCTCATAAAAAAACTACAGACTTCTTTTTGAGCAACATTGATCTTCTCACAATAGACCACACTTCCTAATGTACCCCAATAGTGTTTCAAATACTAGGATCTCGGTAATTTTTTCAATCACTGGAAGAGTATTAATCGGCCAGAGACCATAACATTTTGCACTGCTTCTAATTTTAGCAAGAGGAACAATTACTGACGTTTTCCATGTTTTGGCCATCATTATTTGATTGAGTCACTTTTTATAATATCAGTTTTGTAACATCTCCAAACAATGGCCCCAACTTTTAATCATTTCACTTGTGATCTTATCCAATCCATTTGCATTTTTTATTTTTTTTTATCATTCTTGCAATTTCTGGCCAAGTAACGCAATTAAAGTCATTCAGGTTACTATCATTTGTTCTCCTCTCTAGTTTAAAGCCATTTACCACAGGTATATTTTAAACTATTTCATTCACACTCTTGACAAAATATTTGTTCAGTCTTTTTTCCACTTCATCAGAGCTAAATATATATTCTTACCCAAATATGTCATATTTCATTTGGTTTTCTTCTATTGATACAGTGTCTTCAAATGTTTCCATAATTTCTTTGGTTCATTTTTCAGTCTTTCGTAGCTGTCTTTAAAATATTCCCACTTTGGGCAGTTTCCTTTCCTCCAACTATTTACAAAATCATTTCTATATTGTTTAAACTGATCCCATATCTCTCCTGAGTCATATCCTACATCTTTTAATACTATTGTATGCATTATCATTTTTTGTTTTACTTCTTTTGAAAACCACAAACATGACTTTTTCTTACCTATCTATCTGATCTTCTAGATTCTTGCACATTTTGAAGAATGGTTTCCTTTAGTATGTTATAATCATCCTCAATTTCCGTATCAAACCTATTTTCAGCTCTTATTTTTGATTTGTTACATCAGAAAGTTTCTTATAATCTATTTTACCTTTCATCAGAACTTTTATCTCCTCTCTTTATCCTTGAACTTATCAATATTTTTATACTAACTATTTTGTGATTAGAGATCTTTGGTTCATCTAATACTTCACATTCCAGATTCCTATTGTCAGTGATCACCAAATCAGTGTGTCTCTATTTGGAATAAAATATAATTAATCTTTTACATAGATTACTGCACTTCCTGTATGTCTACTATTAGAATCAATTCTTACATAGGTATAGCCTTTAATTACAGCTAAATCATCTTCATCAATATCCATTAAATGAGATTCTACTACAAGAATCCCACTTGACTTACTATTGTAAAATGTCTGCTATAATTTCTCGCTTGGCTATCAATTCATTTACATTTAAAATGGACATTCCTGTACTACTTTCGTTTTCTTTCCTCTTTTGATTTTATTTAATTGCTAATTATTTCCATAGATAATTATTTGTTTTCCATTTTCAATGTTGATATTAACACAGTACATGAGGTGCTTCATGATCACAAATTAGATTTAAGTTCCACTTCTTATTTTCTCTAAGCAATTTATACATTTGTATACAGTTGACTCACATTCCTTAGTATCATGGTTTCCTGCACATTTTCTATCGAGGTTACATAGTTTATACATAATTTAGATGAGTGGTTAAAGCCCCAGAATTTGAAGCATCTCATCACACTCAAAAATATATGTACTTCACATTTGTACCAAATCTAGGTTTATTTTATCATTTTGTAAAAATTCTAAATTCGTTTCATCATCTGCTTCTATAACCATAAATCCACTAATTGATTTTTTCAATTATCTTTATAATTTTGGTGTATCATTCATCAGACAGTATTGTTTTACTTTCTCGTATACATATGTATATACGGAGTAATATGCGTAGTATAGAGAAAGTTATGTAATGTTGCAGAAAATAGATTTCGACATTTCAACGGAAATACACGTTTTGGAGTCCCCTGATTCTGAAAAAGTGTTTTTTTAAAATAGAGATCTTTAATATGGAGATCTTCAATGAGGTGAATATTACTGGTTTTCAACAATGAGTTATGTGATTTAATCCCCCTCAACGAACTAATATGTTGATGAATAATATTTCTATATATTTGTTGTATAATATTTAAATATGTGTATGTATTTGTTGTATAATATTTAAATATATTATATGACCATTACTGACCTACGTCTGCCCAATTTGGGGAGGTACCGATAAAAGCAACCTTCACAAACTGGAAGTACTGCAAAATAAATTTTTAAGAAATGTTTTAAAAGCTCCATGGTATATCAGAAATGATCAAATTTTCAAAGAATTATCTATAGAACCTCTTAAAACTAGGATTTTAAAACTTGCTTCCAATTTATACTCTTCTCTTTCATCTTGCCCAGCCACTCCTTTGTATACTGTAGGTAAATCAGTCAATCTTTTTCGACAAATAAAATCAAGATTTTCTAAAGACCTACTACATCCTCCTTAATTGACTGTAAAGTAGGTTCCAACATTTCTAAATTCAATATTTATGTTTTTAATTGAACTATTTTATGCATTTTTCTGAATGATCCTTCCTGGGCATCCTTAGTTGTTAATTCTTGTCTTATATTACCAATATTGTTGTTTTCAAACATTGGACATGTATGAAGATATGTAGTTAAAAAAGTTGTATATACTATGTAGTATAAAAATCCTTGAAAGACATAATAATGTCGAACAAGGATAATAAAAACTATTTTAAAAAAATAATAAAAAAAGGATCTTATAGCTAGCAAGATCTAATTTTGTTTCTTGTGTATGTATACTTATCAAAAGATCGACTTTTTCTACTCATTGCTACAATATTGTTATCATCCATCTCCATTTATCTTCGTTTTACTATCTCATTAGCAATCAACATTAGTGTATCACTTCGCATCGTATCTCCTTCAACCTACAATGGTTTTACACAGTTTGGTAGTTTATTAACTGGCTTTCCCGCGTATTAACGTAATTATAATGTGTTTTATATAATGGATTCTTTATGTGTTAATATTCAAGGAAGTAGAATTGTATATCAGTACTTCATGTGTTGACAACGTAGTTTCACTCATACACTACCAAATGGCTGGTATATCTCATTTTTCTTTCCAATATGATTTATCTTGATATTTTTGGTATTTTAAACTGAATTGTTCCTTGAGGCAATATAGTTATATATATTGAAATACTTTGTGCATGTGTTCTTATCAGTCATGTGCGTGTGCTCTTATCAATCAACTAGGAAAAGTTAATTTAATATCACTGGCCACCTTTCTTAATATCTAGGTAACTCGTTGTGCTATTTGTTCACAGGTGGTGGTACTTGAGCTTTTGAAAGCTCCTGCTGACTCAACCTTAAGCTTCTCTGATGAGTCAATTCTTACCTAGAAGAATACACTCAGGTGTTCTGCACACACTACATACAACCCACAGTCAACGAGATATATGGCTCATGCCTATTAACGATCAATATTCATTCTTTACACAAATCTTAACTTTGTAAAATGTTACATTTTCCTATGTGTTACACAAAATGTTGCATTACTAAAATGAAAATTATAAGAGAGAAAAAGAAATTCTTTTAAGTTCTTCGTTCACGTTATTGAAAAATATGAAGGAAGTCCTAAATTGAATGTGATTTAATATGATAAACTATAACAATAAATCCAATGAAAAACCGCATTAAATGTTTATTGTTTTCTTCCGTCACAAAAACTACTCTCAATTACATTTGAACAAGAGTCCTTTTGGTATTTACATTGGTATTGGTATGGACATCGAGAAAATAAGACATAATTTTAACCGTGCGCCAGAAATAGGCGAAATTTTAACAGAAAAACTCTTGTTGCTGAAAGCTAGAAACGAAAAAGTGGGTTAATGTTTTTCCATTTAGTAGTAAATTACTTCATCTAACACTTGGGTAATAAGAATCCATGTTTTGTGGGTTCTTAACACCGAAAACTCGATTGACGGCTAAACGTCTGTCTGTCGGTCTGTCTGTCGGTCTGTCTGTCGGTCTGATTTCAAATGTAGAAATAATGTGGGATATTATGTGCTCTTTTAACACATGTAGTTATTAATACTATCTCGCGTGTTAATTATTAAAGCCCATCGATTTTTATACATTATTGGATATGTGAGTACAAGTGCTTTAAATAATTTATTTTGAAGTTTCTAGAAAACTGAAAATATTCCTACGAGTCAAAATTTCGCAGTTTCAGAAACGTTTAAACGACACTTTCGTAATAATAGTCAACAAACTTTTCAATGAAAATCTGAATATAGATCCATGTTCTACGGTTTTACAATAATTTTATCAATTTTTATTCTACGATCAGATGCGCAAAAATTGAAGGATGTTAAAACATTATACGTGTTATTTGATAAAACAGAATATCCCCAATACATAAAATATATTAAATTAAACTAAACCACTACCTATTAATTTTTCCTTGTAGTAAGTTTTACAACATTTTGTACATTTTTACAATCATTTACTTGAGAGGAAAGTTTGTTTTTCAACATTTTTTTCAGTAAATTAGTTTTCACAAAATTGTTCTTACTGAGTGCACCCTTGATAGATGTTAATGCTGAAATAACTAAAAATAAATAACCATCAGATACCTTGTTTCAAAGCTTCAGATCACATTAAAGAATGTGTTTTGACTTACTAACGCGTATGCATCAAAATGTTCAATTTCAGTACATTCTTTCTTACCAAATTCTTATATTACATTCCGCGCACTTGTAACATGTTTGCAAATAGCTCAGTCAAGTGATTCGGACTCTTACGAGAGAGCCTTGGGATATAGGATTAAACACGCGTAGACACTGAAACTGTGGGTGTGTGCCAACACGTGTAAAATATTGTTTTAAATTGTGTTTATGGAATTGGTAGCATTCAGATTTCTTCGTGTATTTGGTCTATACCCTAATTCTTTCGTAATCTCTTAACCTGTTAGGCAATTTTGTGTTCAATCTTTGTGTTTAACCTGACTCATGTCACCTATAGCTATAGTTGAAGCACCACATGGTGCCAAGGTATTCAATGGGACAGTATGCGTGGGACAAATATATTCAATGGGACAAATGCACATGCTCGAGAGGCTTACTGGTTATCCGAAGAGTGCGAACTACTCTTTCAGTACTGAGGTTTTGAAGGAAGCAGGAAGTCCCTCGAGAGTCCATATAAATGTTCAAAGCACTTATAGATAACAGCTGGGAAGAGATTCGAGCAAACCGGAAAAGCATGCCTGAATACGTAATGGATAGTGCGGGACCAAAGTTTCAGATGGTCATATGCTTTGGAAGTGTTTCTTTATCTAAAAAATGATAGTTTATTGCCATACGAAACATAATGAAAGAAGGGTTCCTAAAGACCTAGATATTAGTGACATTTCAGAGCGGCGCGTGTTATTCCTGTTGGTTTCTTCAAAAGCAGCAGCCAAATCGATTTCCCTTTACGAGTAGACAGAACAGTAGTTATTATTGTAATAACAAAATAATATATTAGAGAGTGAAGAGAATACTTTGTACCCCTTTTAAAGAACATTGCACGCACAGATAGGAGTGAGATTTGGTGTAGTTAACGTTTATATGAAAAAATAGTGCAGAAACCTACACTTTATATGTAATAAGAGTTACAAATGCATTAAATTAAATAATATATGGTTCTGATGATACCTGCTACACACTACAATGTAATACTACCATCGATCATTGATCCATGCTACTATCGCACGTCGTACATAACTTCGAAACAATGACTTTAAATACTTTTAACTTTCATGATTTTAAATCTTCTTTTCATGACCCAGGGGTCACGAGTTTTCTATGCTCTTATCTACCAAATGGGACTTTTTAGACGTTTCATTGCAAGCTTAGCGTTTAAGAAAATAATATTCCACTGCCTGTCCGCATATGTGTAGGTGATAAGCACATTAATAGTAATAGTAATCATAATTTTTGAGCTCATGAGAGATATTAGTTTTTCCAAAATATCGTAGTGATATTATTTTTCCACTTAATATAACATTACACACAGGCAAAAGGTATTGGAGACAGGGTATTCGACTTCCGAAGGACTTTGTTCTGTTGGCGGTTGAGATCTCGAGACCAGTTTGTTTTTAGTCATGCGGAAGGGCGAGAGGATCAGTAATCTATCTTTTTTTATATGTTTGAAATTTTTAAAGGCATTCGAAGGAATTAAGGTAAAAAAACAGGCTATAGATGTATTTGCTAACCTCTATACGCTCATAGATGACCTAATGGAACTAAATTCAAAACCTATATATGCGCTATTGAGAGGCGGTGGGCTCGCGGGACTTTCCCTAGACTGGAATCTCCCACTGGTAGAGCAACGTCCCAGCCGCGACAAACTCGACACTCCTGTCTGGGCCCCTGCCGTGTGGGGTAGTGTAAGGATTGTAAGAGTGTATGCAAGGAGCAGGATAGGGCAAGGAAGAGTAAGAAAATAATGCGCGCGGCCCGTTGCTCGTGTGTTTAAGTGACTCCTCCACATTCGTGTTGATCGGAGAAACTGTGGAAAACTACCTAGAAGAGCAGCGGTTGATACACTTATCATCGAGACAGCGGTTGAATTTGACCTAGCTAGGTAGATGGTGTCGAAGCTTAGATCATCCAGTCAGGGGCACTACAGTGACATCGATTGATGCCCTGAGCTATTTAAGACGCTTTATGTTTATTACAAGGTATAGTCTTTGACAAAAGAACCTCAACAAAGTTAAAAATTAAAAATCGAATGTATTGCGGTTGATTTTCGACCACTAGTAATTACAATATGTGAATACCAAATTATGTACTAAACTTGTCGATGTTTTATCCTTATCTTAGTCGCAGACATTCATTTCGTAAAAACGCACACTAATAATAAATTGAGGAAATAAAAATGTACTCAATATTTCCAAACAACCGACGCCTAGCGACTTCATGTAAATTCCTTTTCTTTTTGTCACTTCATCCCGGATTTGAGTTGTGATGTGCAGTCCTCAAGCGGTACTAATTTCATTGAATGAACACGAGCTAAAGGCAGATCACTACTCTTTCCAGTGACACATATTCTTACAACAAATCTGCCTAATTACGTAAAATATTTTTAGACAGCTTGTAGTAAAAGTTGTTACATCTAAAGCACAAAAACTTCAATTTTTAGAAATACTGCTAAAAGTGAGACGAAGCTAAAATGCTCAGATAAAACTGCAAATGCGAAAAAGAACTAAATAGCTTCGTCTGATCATCCATAACAGATCTTAATTTACTGACTCAAGTTTTTGCATTCTAGTATCAAAGCAAAAGGAAAATCATTAACGTTGTCTAAAAATAGTGTCTGACACACGTGGTAAAAATAATTTTCTTTCTGCGTAGGATTGCGCCATTCGACCTAGCGGCCTCGATATAAAAAATCTAATTATAACTTTAAAATTTTAGGAGCGGATGTCAGAAGTTCAGATGTATGGTCATTACAAATCACATTAAAAATTAATAGGCAATAAATGAGACAAAATTTACAATTGTTTTTGGACTAATAAATCTGAACGTACGAATGTTTCACAACATTGATAAATCAAGCTATAAAACCCTTTGTTTATTTTAAGAAATACATGATCATTAAATAAATTGTCGCATTTAATTAGGAACAAAAGAGGTAATAGATTTGCAATGACTTTCGTTTTCTCTGCCGCGGGTCGCTGTCAGTTGCCATCACTTTATTCTCCGCCATGAAGGTGACGGCGAAGTGCGTGCTGGTGGTGGTGGCGGCGGCGGTGGCGGTGACGGTGGCGGCGGCGGCGGCGGTGGACGGACACCAGGGTGCGTAGCATGTCATACTCGCTGCTTCGGTGGAATCTGTGATTGCAGGTTGTCTACTGTCGCGGTAGTGTCATACCCTTGTAAAGGGGCCCTGTCTGGGAACTTAAGTTTTTACACTTAACGTAACGTAGGCAAGAGTTTCAAAATTTCTACCCATGCTGCTCATTACCTTTTAACCCTTAAGTAGGCGTGCGACCAATACTCATGTAAATGGGCGCGCGTCGTATAGAGTATGACATTTCATTTGCTTTATAGAGCTGCTAAAATGTACCTAAATACTTTATAATATCGTATTTATTACACTACTGCCAGAAATCCTCTTTTGCATGATGTTCTTATTCGTGTACAAAACTATTTCATCTAAAATATCTATGAAATTAATGAAAGCTGGGAGTTCGTCTTTCACGTTATTAGCCACTTGTCGCGGCAGGATTTCTTGACGAAGCACATGATGAGTAAGAGCCCGAATTTATTGTTGATTTATCCTTGAAAATAGATTTTATTATATCGGAGCGTTTATATATTTATTTTTATAACAATCCTCGCAAAAAACGCTAATTTTTTCTGTATTCAAAATTCAAGTAGTATATAGCTTAGTGTAGGGATCACAGAATTTTGAAAACATGTACTGAATTCACTTTCACATAGCACGTCATACATAGTTTTTAACTTTTTTAACGTAAAAAAATAAGTATTTTTTTTGTTTATGTCGGAATAATTTTCTTCCAAATATTTTTTCTGTGTTGTAAAAAAATTGCTGTTCCGGTTTTTCCACTTTTTTAAATTTCTTGTAATTGTTTTTTTCGATACGATCTATTGTGTTAGAAAATGATTTTAGAAAGGTATTCTTGAAAGGTTGTTTTCAGATAACTTATCGCTATCGCTGTTGTATCGTGTTGTGGACATCTGTACATTTTCTGGTTCATTATCTGACGGTCCGTCGTCGATCTGTTGTTCTTCCAAATGTAATTTCATCCCAAACTTTGTATCTAGAAGAGCGCTACTAGTGCTACACGTACTTTCTATTGTAAAAATGAATAATTTTCAATTACTTACATAACTAGGCGCGCGGCGTACGCCTAGAATCACGATAAAAGGAAAAGAGCTCGCGCATATCTTACCCAACACAAAGAAAAATACATAATGACTCACAATCGGCAGAGCAAGAACTGACAGTAGGGTATTAGGTGTTGGATGTTCCGGCTTATTGGAATTTTAGGAAACAACCTCAGAAATGCAGCGTGGGGTACGCTGTATGCCGCACGCCCGCTGCAGGGGTAACTTCACTTTCACAAAATAATTCTGTGATTACGTTCGTTATTTTCCCTACATCTTCTCTTTCGTTTATTTGCATTGTTGCTCCTGTACATTATTTTGTCTTACAATATTTCAAGATAACTTTCTCTTTATATGTTCAAATTGTTAGTGCTCCATTTCTCAATATTCTACTCGTTTTTTATGAACAGACATTGTATTCCTTCATACTCACTTGCAATGATGTTTGTAGATCGTTAGGGAAAATTCAATTCGTAGTCTGTTTTTGTATGGAACGCAAGCCAAACTAAGTTCGTAGTGGTGTACCCACACATTTAAAACACCATGCAAGTTTCAATAAGACAAATTCACATGCTGCCACGTATTAGCTCAGAGGGTTATAAATTAACGATACGCCAATTAAATTTTTATTATAATTAGTGCCATATTTAACACTCTTCTTGGCGAGACACATTGAAAGGTAATCATATCTAGAATAGACACTGGCACTCCGAAGTACAAGGCTCTTGGGTGGCAATGAATGTGATTACTAGAGACCGGATATTTATGTAATTACATATCTTATGTCTTTCTGCTAATCGTTCTCAAAACTGTAATCATGGCGAATCGTTACGATACTAACACAGTATCCAATTGTTTCATGGCATATTTTTACATATTTAGTACCATATTACATATTTTACATATTTTACTATTTTTACCAAATATTTTTTATTTTATCAATGTTCTTTTATATTATACATATTTTTTATGAAAAGAAGTATTCCAAAAAAAATCAGACTTTTTCCACATTATTACTGAGTGCTGCCGAATTGAGATGTGTTTCGCTAAGACGCGTTGGGATGTTCTTACACTCCCGCGCGGCGCGCCTCCTTCAGTTACCTCAGAGGCGGGAAGTGCGGGTCAGCTTTTCACCTGTAGGTGTGAAAAGTATCACTGACGCCGGGATTGGTGATCTTGAATCTTAATTTCCGAGAAAATTTGACTGTCGCCGATGGGTAACACTTCAATGAGAATGATGCACGTCGCAGTGATTGTTTGCTGGTGGTAAATGTACGAGGGCTTCTATTTCGTCGAGTCTCGCTGCTAAATTACCGTTTTGGATTGAAAAGATAAAGCTTTTATTACTGACGGGAAAGTTGTATAGTGAAAAATATGCATCAACTTGTGGTCTTCTAATGATTTTTAAAACGTTTGTAATATTTTTAAAATTTGTTTAGGAAAATTTTGATAAATTAATTTCGAATTAGGTAACTGAGTTTTATAATTAGTGTATTTTAATAGTACACATTATATCTGATTTTACATATTTTTTTACATATTCTCACTGTTTTCATTACATATTTATGTACATATTTTGACATTTCATACTATTTTTTCGGTCTCTAGTGATTACTTTCATTGACGTGATATTGGATCCGATGTCTCTTCACTGCTGCGTTCCCTCCCAGATCTTCCACGTAACATTTAACAACGCCTTACGGTGCAATAGATTGCTCGCAGTGCAGGGTCCCTAACTTCCCACTAAAAAAGATGTCTACCCCTGAATCGTAAATCACGAGGTGTATTATATTGATTAATTGGATTTTAGCTCCTTTCCTGACGCTAGAATAATAACTTCTCTCAATCGAACGTCAAACACCTTCGTCCGCTGTGTTCGCTTCGTTCATAAACTCTGCAGCCAATATTTTGCCTGTCATGGGAGCTCTGCCCACTCCCGCCCCTCACTCCAACTTCTTCCGTTCTATATGTTCCTCTCTCTTATAACGCCATATCTTCCAACTCCACAGATTCTAAAGGGCTACCATGACCGCCCTAACCTCTCCCGCCTTCCCAACCACCTTACTCTGCTCTATAACTTCCTCTCGCTTGTAACGCCATATCCTCCACCCCGCATGTCCTCAAGGGCTGTTCTACCCATCAGCCAATTGTACTCTGTCATTACGCTTCGTCACTCTCGCTCACAAGCCACCTGCAAACGTCCACTCATCCGGCCCATCCCCCTCTCCTCAAGCACCTGCCACGTCTTTGGCCTTCCCGCCTCGGCCATTCCTTCTCTTTGGCCTCCTCTGTGTCTGGCTCTGGCACCTGGCACGTCTTTGGCCTTCTCGCCCCTTCCTTCTCCTTGGCCTCCTCTGTGTCTGGCTCTGGCACCTGCCACGTCTTTGGCCTTCTCGCCTCGCCCCTTCCATTTCCTTGGCCTCCTCTGTGTCCGGCTCTGGCACCTGCCACGTCTTTGCCTTCTCCCCTTGCCCCTCCCTTCTCCTTGGCCTCCTCTGTGTCTGGCTCTGGCACCTGCCACGTCTTTGGCCTTCTCCCCTCGCCCCTTCCTTCTCCTTGGCCTCCTCTGTGTCTGGCTTTGGCACCTGCCTCGTCTTTGGCCTTCTTCCCTCGCCCCTTCCTTCCCCTTGGCCTCCTCTGTGTCTGGCTCTGGCACCTGCCACGTCTTTGGCCTTCTCGCCTCGCCCCTTCCATCTCCTTGGCCTCCTCTGTGTCTGGCTCTGGCACCTGCCACGTCTTTGGCCTTCATCCCTCGCCCATCCCTTTAAATATATATTTTTGTCTTAAATTTGAAAACTGCTGATCGTGAGAGCAAGTTTTGTGTCTGCGCAACCTTTAAATATATATTTTTGTCTTAAGTTTGAAAACTGCTGATCGTGAGAGCAAGTTTTGTGTCTGCGCAGCCTTTAAGTATACATTTTTGTCTTAAATTTGAAAACTGCTGATCGTGAGAGCAAGTTTTGTGTCTGCGCAACCTTTAAATATATACCTTTGTCTTGAATTTGAAAACTGCAGAGCGTGAGTGTAAGTTTTGTGTCTTCGCAGCCTTTACGTATATATTTTTGTCTTAAATTTGAAAACTGCTGATCGTGAGAGCAAGTTTTGTGTCTGCAACAGAATTTAACTATACATTTGTATTTTAAATTTGAAACTGGCGGGCGCGAGAGCAAGTGGTTTCGCTGTGTGCGCAGAGTTCACCGCCGCGCTGTCGGGTCCTGGGTCTCCGCCCCGGCGACGAGGCACCGCAGCGACGCCAGGCGGTCGCTGCACTTTCCTCGTCGCCGGCACTGGCGCCGCCGGCCATCGCGGTGCAAACCGCGCTGGTTTCCGTGGTTTTTTCCAATGCCATTTGCCTTCTCTCTTACCCATCTACGTGGTTTGTCGATATACTTGATGAGCTGAATAGCTGCGCAGCCGCCGCCTCCGCAGCCGGCGAGCCAAGGCCACGGCTCCGTGCGTCACCGGCGCGCGGCCGATGGCGGCCCCATCCCCCCGGGCGCATGCGCGCCCCTGCGCCGGACGACTGGCAGAGAGGGTGAGTACCTCCCACTGCAATGGCGCTGCCCTAGGGGTGAGTCCCTCCCACCGGACGACTGGCAGAGAGGGTGAGTACCTCCCACCGACAGGGCAGCAACTCGTGCCACTGCAACGGCGCTGACCTTGGGGTGAGTCCCTCCCACCGGACGACTGGCAGAGAGGGTGAGTACCTCCCACCGACAGGGCAGCAACTCGTGCCACTGCAACGGCGCTGACCTGGGGGGAGTCCCGACGGCAGGAGCAGTTTCGACACGAGCTTGTCCGCGAGCTCGCATTCACTCGCTGTCTTCAGGAGAATTCTAGCGGCGGGACGGAGATACCTGGTTAGAGAAAACCCCAGGAGATGACGGTAAGTCGGGGCCGGTTCTTGCCTTCCAGCGGGTGAAGACCACCGTCACCTCACAAGGAAAAACCGAGGAAATGAACTTAGGAGTCGAGGCGCCAGGAATCCCTAACATTTAATAAACCTACCGTCTCACTAATTATATCTCCGATTAGATTTTTTAGATTTTATTGGTAATTCTGCAATTAAGTGCAGTAAATTGATGGCAGAATATCTTAACCTTACATGCATTAAACTTACATTCACTAAGAAAAAGTTCCAAAAAAATTAATTAAGAAAATTATAATAAATAGTACATAACATCACCACGCAAACCTTACTCCACTTCACTTCACTGCACAACACTTCACTGTGACGCATTTCTTTCGCATTCCCTTCCCTCCACTTCACTTCATAACACTACACTGCGCTGCACTACACTGCACTGCACTGCACTGCACTACATGCATAAAATGATAACAATAATAATAAAGGTAATAATAACAATACTACTACAACTGATATTTATACTAACAATTAAACAACTTACTTTGTAGGATGTACTACTAATCCAACAGTGGAAACAACATTGATACATGTAACCTAATATATAATTAACCATAAAACTAATTTATTTTTAAACTTGCTGAAACTTTGAGGAAAGGTTTCTAAGATAGTCGCAGGCAAACTGTTCCAGTCTCTAATAGTTCGGTTTGTAAATGAAAATTTCCCGACGTCCGTTTTCTGTTTTCTTGTCTTAATTTTATGCAAGTGATCCGCTCTACCGAAGTATGAAGGTTTTCCTAAACGACGGTGTATTTCATTGCAAGCAGCATAGTCTGTGTACATTGCGCGAGCTACTAACATCACGCTCTATTGCGAACAATCACAACTTCGTACGAACAAAATCCCTCCTCGGGATTATGCCGCCACGACTTCTTGCATCCTTCGGTCGTCTAATACTGGGATCTCCTCCACATTCAGAAGCATTCCGCTGACGCTTTGGCAATAAAGGAGGTCGCAGAATGGCGATCAAAACGTTGACCCCAGAGCCTTACATAAAGACATTTCTCTCAGGCAATTTTTTTTCTATGAATACGTCATCATTTTAAATGAACTTACTAAAAAGACACAATACGAGCTTCCTTTCGCTTTCTCTTAGATAGCTATTCAAACTCAGCCATCCCAGCCTCCCAAACCATCACTATCGCTTCAATTTCGAAATTTTCCTCCACTTATGACCCCTTTTATCTCCTTCGGTCTTCATTTTATATTATTTCCCATTTCCATCCAACTGGTTTCAACATCTATCCCTCCTCTATTTCCATAACTTCCTCATTCTAACAATCCCTTCCCTCAGCGAAAACTGTTTCTTGTTAACAGGCAATTTTCGTATTAACTTTTCGCCGTCGTTCTATTTTCTATATGAGTAAAGAGTTGAGAAGACCTTTATCACTGAAGAAGGTCGGAGTACGGTAACTGGAACGTTGGCAACACTGCTTAGGTCGAAACGTACCCTTGTTACCTGGGGTGGGCCTCGGAACCAGTTCTCCCCTCCATGTGTCTGATATTTCGTTCGCACACTTTCCAATATTAACATCAAGCATTTTGTCTTACTTGTTTTTTTTTCTCATCACAAAGAAAAGCGAGTTTAAAATCCGCGTCTCCGGGCTCTGCATTTTCTTGCAGAGCCTGATCTCCGCCTAGTTGTTACTAGGCGGAGATCATGCCGCAACCCGCGCATCCGCTATAGTATTCGGGTTGCCTATAGAGACCACCGCACGGCGCACGCGATATTTCTATCTTCAATATTACAGATGCAAGAAGACGCCCAAAAGTATTGTCCTTCTTTAATGTTTTTAAAACATGAGATTTCAACGTTCATGAAACTGCCTCCATTCTCTTAAATGATTTTTACGCTATCCAAAGACAAACTTTTATCAAATTTTTGGGCCGTTTTTGTGAAAAAGTTTTTTGAGGTTTCATGTAAAGTAATCTTAAAACTAAAAATATCCCTTCGAAATTACCCAAGTCTCGAGATCATTCAGTTCGAGTGGGAAATATCAATTTTGAAGAAATGCTGCTGAATGGTTTTGTCGCTAGCTTTGACGATAGTCGCACAGACAGAGGGAAAAAATATACGGTTCCATTAAAAAAAAATTACCAAATGATTAAGTTTCTCAAAAACTAAAAAAAATGTTTTAAACAATATCTCTTTAGCGTATTACTTGCCTCGTGATTCCGTATTGTTGAGCAAAACTGCATTTCTACATTGTGAACTGTTTAGACATAATGGGGTGGGCCATAGTTGTTGGGACACCTGTATATTTCATTAATTTTAAGCAGAAATTGCGCAAAAACTACTATATTTTCAAAAAATTTTACAGGATTGTAATTCAGGCACAATTATCTATCTTCAATTGCATAGTTTTCAATTGTTAATTTTTTGCAAATTTCGGAAATACGGAAATTTTTACGAAAATGAGACCTGCGTATTAAGCGTTTATTGTTCTACACATGAAAGAAAAAAGATATAATTTTGAGCTGATCGTGAGAAAAGTTTTGTCTCAGAGGCTTCATATATAATATTCAAAAAATTTCAAGAATTCTTTTCAAAATCGCAGAGCTTTAAGTCTGGTCAGGTCGACCCGAGCATGTTATTCCATACCAAAACCCTACAATCACGTTAGACCCTAGATTTATTCTCATGCGGTCAGACGGACGCATGGTTCTTGGTTCGAGTCCCGATTGTGGCCGGAGTTTCGCCACAAGCTAGATAGCTGGGTCGAATTCAGCCGCTGTCTGAAGAATAATTACAGTGGCCGGGTGCTCTGATCGCTAATTTCCGTGGTTTCTCCTATTAACACCTGGCGAATGCCGTAGTAGTACCCAAACAGTCCACAGATACGCGCGATATTTCCATTCTCTTTTTTGTCGTATCCTTACCCCTTACACACACTTACACTAACATGCACTACACTACCACACATGCCGGGAGACCGGTCGGAAGCTTAGAGCTTGTCCCGGCTGGGGAAGTTCCCTTCCGTTCAGAGATACCTGGTTGGGGAAAACGCTGTTAGTCGATAGGTAGGACGGTGACGGATGTTACGATACAGCGGGGAGATCACCGTCACATCCTGAGAAACCTGCACTACGCTTACGAGAATAATAACCTTATCAGTTGACGCGCCCGGAATCACTAATCGATAGGAAGCACAGAAGGAGGTGAGTTACATCTTGCTGGGCTTGGAATTCTTGTGTAAATGACGCAACCATTGCCGATATTACGAGAAAATATGTAGTGTTGCAACAGCAAATAGTTTCTGTGTCATTTTCTCCTTCGTCATCACGTCACAATCTTTCCTCTTTTGTCCCGTCCCGTGCCTAACGTCATCTTCTTTCTCTTTCGTGGTTTTGCCATTGCCCCGCACTCCAACGCCTCTTACTTTTCTCTCAAACTCTTAAATTCGAGAAGAAGGTCGGACACCGAGAGATATGGCACGGCCGAGGGCGGGGCACCGAAGTCCCTCCCCTCGAGCGGCTGACATTCAGGAGCGGGAATAAAAGGGGGCGGACCCAATGGACTTGACTTGCTAGCGGCAGTTACACCGCAAAAACGGCTGAATGGGCAAAAATAAGGCCCCGGCGAAGGAACCTTATTTTGTCTTCACAGAATGAAACCCTTTTTTCAAAATACTGCGATTTAACAAAATGAACCATTTTTATTCTGGAAATGTCATTTTATTTAACATAGAATATAGGAATATCAATAGACGATCGCGAGGGGGTCGCTACGTGACAAATAAACAACCAGCGTTAAGGATCATTTTCGTTAGGTTGAAATGACAGCTCGGATGCTTCCGAATTTTTAGAAGAACATTCATTCGCTAGAGCAATGCGGTGATGAGCGGGACGGCACTTGATATGTTTTACTAGATTGAGGAAAGACTGTAATTGACGGTTGTATAAAGTTAACTATTGTTTCTTATATTAGGATAGAGCGTTCTTGTAAGAACAAAAATACGTACCTAGGCATCCACCCGAGACGATAGGGAGGGAAGTCACGGATTATAATAGTATAGCCGGAAGAATTTGGAACCAGACACGGACATTTGTCGAGGACTTTATCCAGAAGCAAGATTATGCTGCGTTGACGGAGAAGGGTCTTGTTTTTTAATTTTAATGAGAAAATATTTGTATTTTAATAAAAACAGAACTTTAAAGCTATTATAATGTTATACTAATAGTATTAGTAACATCCTCTTTACAATGACATAGTTCATCAATAGCCAGGGTGATTTTATCATACTTTAAATTCTGCTTGAAAAGTGTATAAAGAAAAAAACAACACAATGGTGGCACAAATTACTGAACACAATAAACAAAAGAACTCCTATGAAAATGGTTAATTCAACTATTAACTGCACTTGATATATATTTATACAAGTCATCGTCTCCTATAGTATTTAAGTAGTATATGTACCGTTTGCGGCTTTCACACGCAACCAATCTTTATAAATGAGGTCTATAAAGAGAAATAATTGCACGGAGACGGGACGAATATCACTTTGGCTAAAAAAAATTATTGGTTTAAAAAAATGCAGCTAAATATTCATTCCAAATGCATCCCGTAACACTAAGTCGGATTTTTAAAAAAATCTATACCGCTAAATAACTCCTAAACGAAACGTTTGAAAGCCTTAAAAACTAAAATTTGTGCTGCTTTGGCGCTTCTCAAATCTACCCCACCTGGTCAGAGCCCGTAGAATTTTCAACAGGATGTGATACTTGATATTTTATGCGGTTGAATTACACGGGTGTACCTCCCTGCTCGGTATTAACGTTAAATAAGAATAGTTTGTATTGTATTGTCAGCAATTACAAGGAGACACATAGAACAAGTGACGGAGGATACGAGGGTCTTGAAGAAAAAGATATATTACAGGCTTAATATGGAAAAGGAAAAACAGTGAAGAGGGTGGGGGTTTAACATGCGAGAGTACGCGCATCTTACCCTGCGTGACGGGACAACAGTCTTTGGCCTTTTCCGGTCCTTTCCCCTCCCTAACGGTTTTGCTCCGGCGGAGAACCAACGCACCGATTCTCAATCGATTCTTTTAAACATTTACTTATAACGCACGACGTGCTTATATCCTATTATACTTCGCGACAAACTAAGTGCTGCTGCACCGTGAACGCACAGAAAGCCTCGAGAATTTTCAACAATATCGAGTGCTCTCTATTCACCCTGCGCTAAAGAAGCCGGCAACAATCCCCCCCCCCAACGCCTCATCTTCTCAGCTGTGGGGCTCCGTCGCAACCTACCGGGAGCGGTAGCTCAGTGTATCAACTGAAGTCACTGCAGCGCCTCTGACCGGGAGGTTTCCACTCCTCACGGCGGCAGATTTTCGACACTAGCTTTCCAGCTAGGTCGAATTCAGGCGAATGCCGGAGTAGTACCCTACCAAACGGGCCACGGACCGCGCGCGATCTGTCCTTCCTCTTCCTTGTCCTATCCTCTCCCCTTACACACACACTTACACTAACATGCACTACACTACCACATACTCCCGGAGACCGGTCGGGAGCTTAGAGCTTGTCCCGACTGGGGCTGTGCCCCGCTGGTGGGAGAGTCCTGGTTAGGAGGAAACCCCACTAGCCGACGGTAGGTCGGCGCCGGATCTCGCCATCCAGCGGGGGAAGATCACCGCCATCTCCCGAGGAAAAACATGCACTACACTAACGGGACTAATGACCAAAGCAGTTGACGTGCCCGGAAACACGAAAAAGTCAATCAGTCAATCAATCCGTCGCTACCTGTGGCTGTCCGGGTAAATTGTGAGAGGTTTTCCCGACGTGTAGACGTTCCTAGCAGCATCGGCGCTATTCCCACGCACAACCTGGGGCGCGTGGTGAATTCGCCTCGTGGATCTAATAGATTACTCGCACGAACTTGTTGCTCGTGATCCAGCGGTTTGTAACGTTTTAATTAAAGCTTCGATGAAATTTTGTAGCGAGCATGAACTGAGATAAGATCATGAAATAAAATTAAAAGTAAAAAAAGTCTCCTAATAAGTGGAGTTATTCTCTAATATCTTTGTTGAATAAGATTCGCCGTACCACGACCACCTGTAAGAACACCCACATTCCGTTAGACAGCGAAATTGACCACGTTCAATTGTGGCATACAGACTGATTCCTTGTGACGGCGATTCAGAAGGGAGGGTTTCTTCTACGTTTGTGATTGGCTGTGGCCACACCACTCGAGTCAAGTCTCCTTCTCGTACTATATTGCCTTCTCTTAGGATGGGTGGAGGCATACTCGTACGTACATTGGCTGATGTACGCCGTGCATATAGAGTGTCCGTAACTGAGCACAGATTACAAAGTACGGAGTCGAAGCAAGAGTAACCTCATGAAACGGTAATTCCGGAATGCAGGCAGAAGAAACGAAATTCGTGAGAAGCATCCTTGGCTATACAATTTTAGATAAACAAAAAAGTGTTGATATAATAAAGGGACCTACTGCTGAAGAAAGTGGAAGGAACTAAGCAGAGGCGGCGTGAACATCTGGGAAGGATGTCGTAGGCTACCGCGGCCAGACTCATGTAAATGATCTTGGCTGTCCCGGTCGCGTCGAAGGCTGTTGCCAAAGTTTCGACCAATTTTTCGTGGTCTTCCTCAGGGCAGACCAGCCCTGAGCGCTGATCATTTATCTGGGAAGGATGCCTGACAGTAGACTAGCACAGACAGAGAGATACAGGAAGGAGCGGTGTAAGAATGCCAATGAGGAAGTGTTCATTGTAATAGGGTGTAACAACATAAGCCTTAAAGGGCCTCACAAAAAATCGACGTTTCTTATGTGTGTTTTTCTGACGAAACATCACTCTATTACTTTAAAGTTTGCAAATACGATTTCAATCCACAAGCCAACAGAAGTGTTCGGGCACCATTCCCTCAATAGCATCGATCCTCAGGAAAGGCAAACGGCGGAACTCCCTCCTCGCGCCCACGAACGTGGATATATTTGATTGTATTTCTCTCTGCCAGGGAAGCGAGCGAGCTAAAAGCCGCGCAATGGCGTCAGCCTGCGGTGGCCAGGCGCGGGCGTGCGCTCCAGCCACCCCAGCGGACGGCGCGCAATGGCCCTGCGCGCACCCCAGCCAACGAATGGGTTTAAATAATACTAGTTTATGCAATTACTTTACCAAATTAACTTTAATTACATAAGAAATGTTTTGAAAAAGAGCGACGGGAGGAGCGAGTTTTCAAATTCGTTGGTTGGTTCGTGATTCTGCGCACGGCAACAGCTTAGGTCATTAGTCCCGTTAGTGTAGTACATGTTTTTTGTTCGGGAGATGGCAGTGATCTTGCCCCGCTGGAAGGCGAGATCCGGCGCCGTCCTACCGTCGGCTAGCGGGGTTTCCCCCTAACCAAGACTCTCCCACCAGCGGGGCACCGCCTCAGCCGAAACAAGCTCTAAGGTCCCGACTGGTCTTCCGAAATATGTGGTAGTGTTGTGCAAACATAATGTAAGTGTGTGTGTCTAAGGCGAGAGGATAGGACAAGGGAGAGGAAGGAAAGAACGCCCGTTTGTTAGGGTACTACTCCGGCATTTACTTGGTGTTGATCGGAGAAACCACGGAAAACTACTGATCAGAGCAGCCGACCGCTAGAATTCTCCTCCAGACAGCGATTGAATTCGACCTAGCTGAAAAGCTAGTAAAATACCCTTATATAAATATTTTTTGCAACAGAAAATATCGTTATAATGTTAGTAAACAAAAAACTAATTTATAACCCTTACACATACACTCATCTTAAATATAGTTTCAAAATACTCATAGATTCGTTTTTTTAAACCAACACATCAATCATCTATATCTGCCCTTATTCTCTATGCTTTCATGTTCGTTGATTGATGAGTCCGGGCATTCAACTGCTATGGCCATTAGTGGTTAGTGCGGTGAATGTTTTATCCTGGGAGGGGGCATTGTACCTACTCTATAGTAAAATCTCTATAGTAATATCTCCTCAAGCGCGCCAACGATCCAGTCAGGACAAGATTAAGTCCCCCACAGGTCTTCTTACATTCGTGGTAGTGGAGTGCATCTAAGTAAGCGAGTGTAAGGGGAGGTGACGGGACAATGACGAGGAAGAAAATATCGCGCACGGTGCACAGGCCATTTGTTAGGATACTGTTTCAGCATTCACCTGGTCAACCATGGAGAACTATCGAATGGAGCATCTGTCCACGAGAATTCTCCTCCACACAGCAGCTGAATCCGGCCCAGGTGTGTAGCTAGAGCCAAAAATCCGCCGCAGTAGGGACTTGAACCATTGGACCTCGAGGTCAGAGCCGCTGCCGAGTGAGTGGTAATGATAAGAAAATGGTGCCCAGCTAAAGTTAGTCCGTTTCATGTCAGGGCCTTAACTCTCGAACTGCAGACTGTTCCAGCACTCGCAACTATCTATTGGGAATTTTCGAATTTGATACCATACATGCACCCAAAGCTACCGATTGTTTTTTTACTCCCATTTCCTCTTCTAGAGAACTGCACAACCACTGTCATAATCAATGAACATGTCAATGGCGTTGCAATATTACCTGCTCGGCGAATATCGAACCTAGTGAAGACGGGAACTTTCGGGATAATTCGTTTTGCTGAGAATTGAACCAGGGAATATTTTGCATACTTTAAGCGTCCGACGTTTTTCTGCCTACCAAAAAACCACCCAACCAGTCACATTGGAACTTGTAAACGTACATTTTGGAAGCGAGTGCGTTGCATTTCCTTAGATTCAAGACGCTTAAGAACATTTCCAACTGAGAACACTCAATCTTTCATTAAATTACCCGCCATACTTTCCATATGGTCCAGCAACGTTTGGTCGATGTTAAATTTGAAATGAGGAGGAGCGATCTCAAACTGGAACTCCCTGTGCAATGAAGATATTGCGGTCGAGGTCTTCGGGTCATCGTCGGTGACCCGAACGCTGCTTCCTGCAAACATTCCCATTCGGATTTGGCCACGAATAACGGCGGTTAAGCGTCCGACCCAGCGTCCGACAGCATCGCGTTGCTCGCCTCCTTCAGAGCAGTGGCACTGGTCTAGGCTTAGGGACGGTCGCGGGGATTTTGCGACTAAGGGGAAAAAGAGATTGCCAGAAATTTTTGTTTAGTGATTGTAAATTTAACTTGTAAATTATTGTGTAAATATATGTAAATATTTTATCTTAGAAACAGTCGTCTGTGCTAGTAAATCCCAGTACGTCACAGTATATTATCATGTTTTGAAGCTTACGTTTGGAATATTCTTCCGATATAAACACTAAAATAATTATACTAAAAATTCATACCCAGGTAAATTGAATCCTTTTCTTAAATTTGTGTAATTTTAAACATGGAATCGCATTTGTAGGAGGTCAACAGACAAGTGCCGCCCCCTGGTGTGCATTTGGCCCACAGCGCGTAGCGCGGCGCTAGTGAATGATGCTGGGGGTGAAGGGGGGGGCGTAGCGGGCGACGAATTTGCCTCAATTTGCGGCCGCAGCCATCAACGAGATGGTTATCCGCGTGTAATTCGCGCTTTGACGCCGCAACGACCCCTTTCCGCCCGCTAACCGCACGTTCATATCTTATTGACTATCGCTTAGAGCGACGCAAAGCAGGCAGTGACGGGGGACTGAAATGCAGTAGCAAGAATGTGAGTGCAATGTAACACACAATTGGTTCTTTGTGGAACAAATGACAGGATATTATTTTCAGGATCCGGGCGTTCAGAAGAAAAAACCAATTAAATTCTAAATGTCAATAACTTTCTGTGCCTTAATACCTTGCATTATTTTTTTTTTCAGTGTTGTCCCAGTATTTAAAACATTTGGCTACCAGTGAAATTAATGGAGGATTTATTGGATAATATGTTGGTGTTATATAATCGTTATCATGATATGGAGTAAAGTTTAAAGGTGAGGGGAATATAGAAATTCGAAAAAAACTTGGGCAAATTCTTATTGTTCATCACAAATTCCACATTGTTAGATCGTATTTTCAAACCTGAGACCTTAGACGGTAGTGTGCGAATCGCTTACTGCGAGTCCCTGATTTATGTCCCTCAAACAAACGAAGCGGAGATATCGTTACGGTAATGTCGAGTATTATTGCACATCGATACCACATGGCTAATTATTCCCAGTAGATACAGTCCACTACATAGATTTACTTCCAACTGTGCACTGCATTCCTCTCAAATCCATCTGACGCTACAACACGAGACAAAAGAAGTAAGAACACTGCTGGTGATGTAATGAACAGAGGACCGTAGTTGTATGGCATAATCTTTACGTTACACAGAATTTCATTAATTTCTGTAAAAATACCTTCAGAACATTAGTGCACATATCTAGTACTTAATACAGAAATACATTGAGTCAGGATTGCACGCAACCATTGTGAATTACCCAAATATAGTTCCATGCATTTCCATGTTATTTACATAACATTAGATTAAATGAGAAAAATGAGTATTACAAAGCAAATATTTTTGAATATATTGTAAAATGTTTACATCAACTACGAAAATCGAATGCTAACAAACTTGTGCTGATATAAAATATTAACATATTATGTACTCAACCCTCGCATTTCTTCCAACAGTCCATTTATGTATTACTTTCTTTCTTCAACTAACATTTATATTTGAAATATTTATTTGCACCACTTTCAAAACGAAACTATTTTTTGCTGTTGTGACGGATGAAAAGTCGATTGAAGTATCTGCTTGCAAAGATGGAGGAAATTCATTGGTGAATACTTTTATAGGCATCAAAGTAACAATCGTTACTTCAGTTAACCCAGTTGGCACTTGCATTTAAAATGTTGTTTTAAGTTAACCTGTGCTTCAATTGTTTTAGAGATTACATATTTAATAAATGTCAAAAAGTTCCTGATGTTGTATATACTGTTAAAATTGTATTCATTAATTTTATTGCCTGTAAGCTTAAACTTAACTACAGAGCTGCAATGAGATATCCTAAATTAATTTAGTACAAATTAAAACAAACACTCCTATTCAAAGTTTTAGATGGACTGGCTCGCTGAGGTTTTTGATGGAAGTTTTAGATGGACGTGTGATACGATCAATAAGATAATTCCACAGGCCTGTCGTTTGCGAAACAGTTGACGCACTCAGAGTCAATAATTAATAAATATGCGTAATTGAAGCAAGAAGGGATCTAAATTTGTTGTACCTTGTACGACATATCTACTTAACTTTGCTTCCACATCATTTTTTGTATCACTGGCAGCTGTTTCCTGAAGTACGATAATTTTGAGTCCATGATAAAGATAAATCAGAAAACCGAGATGAAAACCTTATTATTCACCGGAAATCAAATGTCTCCCTGCAAATCATAAGAATTAATATACGTAATACAGAAGAAACTTATGTAATGCTGCGAGAAAAAACGATATATTTTCACTATATTTTCAAAATTTTCTCAAAAATGGCTCCAAAAATCTTGGTGTAACTTTGACCTCGGACAGCGTGAAGAACGCTTAAGTGATTAGCGTAGGTCACATTTTCGTTGAAATATCTAATTTTTCGAAAAATAAAATGTTCAAATTTTTCGGTGCTTTCCTCGATCTACAATATTGAAGTTAGAGATTTTTCTTCATGGAAAGTGTTCTTTAAAGACAAATTTTGAAATAAGGTCATGTGCTACAATTTATCAAAAATATGAGTGTTTCTCGCGAATTTTGTGTGAAATTTAGACAGTTTTTACATATTTTAAGCATTTTTTTTCTAAAAAACCGGTTCCAATTTTTTCTTTAAATTTTCTTCTCGGTGGAAAAAAAGGAGTGTTAGTCTCATTTCCAGCAAACTCTGAATTTTCGAAAATTGTTATATATTAACATTTCAAAACTACAAAATTGAAGATAGAGATTCTTTCCATAAACAGAAACTGTTCTAAAAATCAGCTCTTTAAAAGAGATAATTTAAAATTGTTTGAAAAATGAGTACTTTTTCCGTAAATTGTGCTTAAAAATAAGCTTTTTTCACAAATAGAACAATAAAACCTTAAGAGAATGGCCCAGATGTAATTTTCGTCAAAGTCTCAGAATTTTCGAAAATTTCAAAGTTTCATTTTTAAGTGGTGGTGATATCTTACTTTTCTCTGTTTCGTTTATTAATATAATTTTGGTATACTTGACAACCCTTGTAATTTGTTGGCTGGTTTCGTGAACTCAACATGCATGTAGCCGGCTGTGATTTATCCATTCGACATTCATTTGGTAAATACTCAATGCCGCATTTTACGCATCTACGCGTGACTTTACAGTAGTTTGACCGTATTTTTGGCACCGATGGCATTGAACTGGGGTTTTCTTTTTATATTGTGGTTCAAATTTGATGCATGCATTCAAAAGTTTGTCAATTTTGTAAATTTCTTTGTTGTGAAAGTTCTGATTTGGTGTTGTGACGTTCTTTTGAGAAGAAATAAAAGAGGTCATCTTCGTCAACATATTATGTTGACGAAGATGACCTCTTTTATTTCTTCTCAATTTCTTGGTTGTTTTTGTGTGGTTCTAACTCCATAATGTGGAGGTGGAAAAAAGGGTGGTCTAAAATATTCTAGGATACCCGATATCGCACTTTCAGTATGTTACGAACAAGAAGGCCCTGAGATTTACGTTCATCTTTGACTTCTTCTTTGTTCACAGACAGTGAATATAACGAAGTACTACACGGAATACTCTGTTTTATTTTGTTTGATATGTGTGGTATTCCATATCTTTTTCATCCAGTACTTTAGTTATTTTTCTGTAGTCTTCAGTACTGTGTATGGTTTTATTTTTACTTGGTCTCTATGCATTTGATTTGTGAATTCCTTTAAATACATGTGTTAGTTTAGAAATTCTATTAACTTCGGTATATTCATAACATTTGCACAAATATTGATAATATACTGATACTTGTCGCATTTTGCGTTTACTTTTCATAGCGTCAAGTTCAGGTAGCTATATTTTGTTCATTAAGTCCCAAATAATCCAAACAGTCATTTCAAATTCAATAAAACTCTACAATTCCGTTGCTAATAATATAATTTGAAATGATTTTCTACAAACGATTAAAAGGAGATATGAACATGCCCCTGGCCGAAGGAACTAAAGTAAATGACTGACTACAATAAAAAAATATTTCAAAGAGCATTATATTAAGCGTCCAATGCCCCCAAAAGGGCTTGGAGACGCGTTAGGAAGGCGCAACAAATTTAAAAAGAAACTTATTCATTCTAAGAATGGTTATTATTAGTTGAAATGGTAGTGTATGGTGTTTGCTTTCCAGAGACACGGGAGCATTTGAAGAACATAATAAATTAAAGAATTTGTGAATGTTATGACTATTATAGTGTAGCGGGTTCCTAGTTGAAACGGCTGATTCTTTTATATGCTCGGAGAATTTGTGCGATCTCAGAAGATGACCTTCTTGGCATTTACGTATTTAGGGAACAATTGTACTCGTAAGAACTTAAGTTTCCATGCTTTTGACTCGATAAGCAATGACCTCAATCGACTTACATTCTGAAGGTAGTTTCAAATAGCATTGTGGTGACAGGGTCAGATGGAAAAAGAGTGTACGTTGCGTTTGCAAAACGACTTGAAGAGCAGATTTGTGAGGTAACTGCGAAAAGATTGACTCTCAAACAAATGTGACTTGTCATGACGAACTAATTTCTTATAAACAATTACATACTCGTATCTCGATAATGAAAGGAGATACCGCCGATCTGATTGTGGAATTTTGCATTTCGTTTAAAGACAGTTTAGAGAAAATAAAAAATTTGCAATACTTGCAAATTTATAAACAATGTTCAATTTTTGCAATTCTGAAGTCGGAAGAGTTCCCTGATGTCCCAGAACCGAAAACTACGAATTAACAATTTTGCAACAAATAAAAATTTTATAAACAATTTCGAAACGTGTGCTGTACGGACCGGGAGGGTCCTCAATTTGTCTCCGAGTTGAATATTGCAAAATAACAATTTTGACAAGAGATGCTAAATTATTACTAAATACCTAGTTTAATTGTTGCAAAAATGTTAAATTTAGTAAAACCGGATACTTAAATACTATTTTTTCGCCAAAACTTCCCACCCCCAAACATTTTCCCGATTCTGGAGCCGCCTTCGCACATTTCATTTCTTCGACCCGGATTCGTAATATTCGTTCATATACTTAAGTTGTTTGCATTAAAATTAATTCAATTGATTTTTCGCAAGTAAATCTAGATCATGTGAAAAATGTAATTAAACATTTTTCAAATCCACTAATTCTATTGCATGTGGTAAATATATTTATGTCGTAATGTATAATATTATCTTTATTGATGTATTTCATGTAGGCCATCAAATGGCTTGCACTATGACGTAATGTGATCATTCCCGCCCCTTGTGCCTTCTGCGCCAATACTTTCAACCCTTAGGATAAACACACCTATCATACGGAACGTTGATTCTAGATATCCTGATTGGGCGAAATCCGGCCTATCAGCTTCTCAGTCGTTGGCAGTTGGTTGAGATTGTTCTTTTGTAATAGTTAACTATGAAAGAAGCAGATGGCGTTGTTCTCCTTACAGTGCTGCCAGAATGTGCAGAAGTACTGGGACTTCAGAAATTGGCCATACCCATTTTACGTGACGACGGCGGTACTCATAAATAAGATAATGTGAAAAAATTACCTTTAATGTAAATATTACTGACGCGAAAGACAAGTCAAAAAAATTTCATTTTTAAGTTTCGAGAACACAGAATAGAGCAATATGGCGTCTATGTCATGGTATAGGGTTTGTTTGGCACTAACAATAGCAAAAACGTTATTGGAAGAAAAAATTTGGTGTCGGTTTTGAGAAAATCTTGTTATTGTAATTTTTTAAAATTGCAAATATTGCATGCACTATTGCACGAAAACTACTAACATTTACGAAACAATGTACCCTCTCCCTCAGAAAAAATGTCGTTCAAAATTCTATCTTCCACACCGCGCCGACAAACTTGGACACCCCTCGGCCTGGCGGAGGGCAGGGGGAGGGACGCGTTGACCAATCGCTAGCAGGTAGAACCACAGTTGTCTGTGATTGGTGCAACATCCCAAGGGGCAGAAAGAACGCTGTCTCAGGGGGAGAGGGGCTAGTTCGTTTACGTACGAGACAGAAATATCGTCATATTTCCCTGCCGAAAGAGATAGTTTGCCTGCGCGTACGCCACGACGAAAAAAATATTTCTAAGCGAGGTTTTCCGTCCAGAATGATTGTCTATAGACCAGTAAATATTTATCATTTTAGCAACAATTATTCTAACTTTTAGTAATCGATTTGTAACTCCTGACAAACTGCTATTTTGAGATATTCATTTCAGGCTTAATTTGCGGAGCCTTCCCGGCCGTTCTAACGCATATTTCGAATTTGTTTATAAAATTATAAATTGTTGCAAAATTGTTAATTCGCTGTTTTTGGTTCTGGGACATCGGGAGACTCTCCCCACTTTAGATTTGCAAAATTTGGAAATTGTTTATAAATTTGCAATTGTTGAAAATTTTTTTATTGTCTAATCTGAATGGCGTTTAAATGTGATGCAAAATTCCGGAATCCGTTTGGTGCTATTATATCTCGTTCTCGAGATATATGTAATTGTTTATAAGAAATTAACATCTTAGTAGACCCCATTTGTTTGCGCTTAATTCATTCGCGCTAGCAGAATAGCGTGGAATGGGCATACTGAAAAAACAGTTCTCCAATGCCGCGCTTTTGCCTGCCACATACGCTTAAAATGCACTTGCTTGTAAACAAATTCTGTGGTCAATTTAATTATGCTAAATTCGTTATTTTACGGCAAGTATGAGCATAACTTTTATTTGGTTTTTATATTCTCTTTTAAGTCCTACAATTTGCAAGTCTATATATTTATCAAATAGGAAAGAAATTGATTATAAAAAAAAATATTTTTCAAGGTGCATTACGCCTAAACAATTGTTTCTGTTTTTCTATCAAAGGGATGTTGAGCAACCGAATAACTGTATTATTATTTTTTTTTAAGTCCCCTGTTAACACCGAGGGTCAGAAACTATTTGTTCCTCTTGTTTAACCATTACCATTGAAAAATAGGGAAACGTATTGGTTAGCTGTTTGCTATAAACTGCACTGGATTGGATGAATGTAGTGTTAAGGTTTTCAAATACAGAAATATTCAATTTTGTGTTTTGAAAGATCACATGAGTAGAATCACACATCACAATATTTACACAAGTATAGACATTTCTAAATAAACGTATATAAACTTTAAGTTAATATTTTCAATTCAATTTATCATTCCTTTCTAAAACTGTTAATTTCATGATTTCATTGTATAATATTCAAATCAGAGCTTTATGTGCTAAATCTACGCATTGTTAATACATATTTTTAAACAATATTAATATATTTAATATACATTTAAAAGGGTTTTAGATTGGCGAACGTTTCAATGAAATTTCATGAATTCCTAAATGCTTGAAAATAAATACTCGTAAAATTAAATTATTGTAGCGTGTAAAAATATAACAAACTCACGTATTTGGTAAAACGAGTGTATATTACTAAAAGAAAGCAAAACAGATGTTATAACAATTCAAAGAGATTTAGCGTTTGTTTACAGTTTAGTAAATATCAATGCTCTAGCATTTCCCAGTGGAAATTCATAGAACGAACTTGGTGGTCAAGTGATATGACCTTCCCAACACAGACTACATTTCAGTATCGTCAGAGTTCGAAGGTGGTTTGTTGGCCGCCATTCTACGAATCTATCAAAACCTTGAATTTTGCACGACCATCTGTACAGGGAGAACGTAGCGGTTTATTAAACGGATCTAATATGCACCCTTTGAAAACGTTTAACCATTATAAACTATCCCTAAGAAAAATATCAAATAAATAATGTTAAAGGGCACCAGCTTAACATTGCCTTTACTATTTGAATGTTTTCAACATTCCCAAAACCAACAGAAAATCCATGTTTTTACAGGTTATTATAAAACCAATTCAATAAATATAAGCATTTATTCACGTTATTATTTTTAAAACACTCAAATATCTACGATGTTATTTGATTCATGCCTTCATCGAAGATCTGAGATTAAAAAACTGATAAGCAGAGAAAATTAAAGTAACTATTTAATCAATCTTTATATTTTACTCCTTATCCTGCGAAAGATGTGTGACAGTACTTATGTTAACAGTTCTACTGCCATGGGTTTAATTAATTAGCTTTCAGTACGCAAATTATTGTTTTTGGTTTTAAAGAAGCATGGATATACAGAGTATCGGGGAAGGAAACGTCTAGAGTTTGAAAAAAGCTGTTTAAACAATTTTAATCATAGTTTGTCTAAGAAACTACATAGATATTTTGAATGGCTGAGCTGCAATAAACACGCAAATGTTGGTTTGAAAATATGATTTCTACGCAAAACTTTGCATTCTAGAATCATGTTAACAGACCTGAAACATGTAACATGTTTATTATTAACAATATAAATTAATATATTAGTTCAGAAAAAGAATTAACTGAGAAATAAAAAAGTAGTCGAACTGTGAAAATTGGGTGCTTTTTTATTTCTAGGTTAATTTTTCTTTCTGATCAAATGTATTCATTTATTTTGTTAATCATAAACAATTTAGATATTAATGAAGTGTTTATATGCTTCTACAACGCAAATAGTTGCCTAGAAAACATATATCTAAACCAACTTTTGAATGTTTATTGCGGCTTAGCCATTTGGAATATCCGTGTAGTTTATTAGACAAAATAAGCTTAAAATTGTCTTAACAGCTATTTTTCGAAGATTCGACATTTCTTCCCCGAATATCCTGTATATAAAAGGCTTGATTTCTGTTGGTACGCGACGGAACGGCGTTCCGGTTTTTTGGAAATAATTATGAAATTATATTATATATAAATAGCTATTGCTATTATATTAATAATTAATTTGAGGCGCGTTTCGGGGCCCAATATTTTAATAATAAAGGATATATGTATCATAATAACTCTTATGACGACACTGTTCTCAGTTACGTCAAGTTTTAATTTAGAGAATCA